>JAKSZT010040643.1:1947311-2018447 GCA_026826555.1 Tolypeutes matacus | reverse complement strand
TCATCATATTATCTTGATGGGTTTGTTCAGTTGATTAGCTTTTCTCTGTTAGTTTTTTTTAAATCAAGGGTCTTGTGCTTTCAATTATTTTCCCAGAGATAAAGATGCAAAGAAATTAATTTTATTATAGAAATTATTTTAATTAATGCTTTTAAATGATTCTTTTTGTAAAATAAAAGGAGAGGTCAAGCTGGGCCTGTTAAAATGATCATGTCCTGGCTCTTTCCCTTCTTCCTTCCTTCCCTCTCTCCCTCCCACCCTCCCTCCCTCCTTTCATTCCTTCCTTTTTTCCAACCTTCCTGCCTTCTTGTCTTCCTTCCTTCCTTCCTTCCTTCCTTCCTTCCTTCCTTCCTTCCTTCCTTCTTCCTTCCTTTTCTTTTTTCTTTCTTTCTTTCTCTCTATCTTTTTCTTTCTTTCTCTTTCTCTCTTCCTTTTGCAAAATCCCTCTATTCAAAGTAAAAAAAAAAATTGTGGATATCCCATACTCAAAGTAGTGGTAAAATAAAAAAGGAAGAGTTGCATCACAGAAGGGTGTGAGCTTTGGGATTTGTCAGGATATTGAATACTCACTGTCCTACCCAAGGCCTTTTCAGCAGGGTGAAGCCCAGAAGGGTGGAGCACAAGGTGGAGGAAGCCTACTGCATGGCCATATCTATATCATATCCCATTCTGCAAATTATACAGGACCAACCATTTGTGGAGTCAATTTTTGACCAGAGAGAGTGAGTTAGGGATAAGAGCATACAGGAAAAATGGCTCATAAAATTACTTATACATTTCCCCTCAGCCTGTGTGCAGGGCAGGTCTCAACTCTTCCTCTAAAACATGTCACAGGGATAGAGGGGTGAGATGGGAGGAGGTGTTATTCATCCATTAAATAGCAAAGACAGCCTACTTGATCCATTACCAAATCTAATGATCCTTTGCCAGGTGCCAGGGACTGAGAGAATCACAAACAATGTACCATTCAGCTAGGGGTGGGGATGCTGACTGCTAAACAATAAGGTGGGAAGACCCCTCCCCACCCCATGATCCTGGCTCATTCAATCCTTTAGTATTCTGAATCACGGTAAGACCTAGGAATGGGAGAAACACAACACACAGGGAAGGCAAGTTGGTGGTTCCAAGACTGGAATTCTGCTTGCCTCTTTCCATGTACACATCAAAATGAGAAATGCAATTCCTTATTCTCATTCCAAGGAGAGAATTAAGAGCCCAAAATATTCAAGGCCAGTCTCCCAGGTTAGTATGATCAGCCTGAAAACTTAAGTATTCACTTGAAAAACTCAGAGTGGTGTTGCACCTAAGAAAAAGTGGGACACATGCTTCCTCATAACAACAAAATCTCTGAAGGTCCACTCTATTACAACATTGGCAAATATATTGAATTTCATATTAATATAATGAGTGAAACTTCTTTGGAATTATAAAAAAAGTTCTTTCTAATCTTTTCTTCATAAGGAAGTAGAAAACCTTCTTTTTAAGGTGACTTTAAAGTTGTAGAGTTTTTCTTTCTGTGCTTCTTATGCTAATATCTAACTTGTTCACTTTGCTTGTGAGCAGGTCAAGAATGTCATCTTTATCCTGGACTTCCATCTGCATCCCCAAGGCTCTGTCCTTCACATGGCCCACTCACAGAAACAGCTCATCTATATTGCTGTGGATCTTCTGGTGACAAGTTGTGAGGTATGGATTCTTTGGTAAGCTTCAGCACTAATGGCAAAGCTGGAGTGATGGAGTCTGAGTTATCCAGTTTTCTGAGATTTGATTGGCTGGTCTGGTACTTCCCTGTTCTTCTTTACTTGTAATCATTGTTTCTTTCAATCTGTTGCTGGGCTAGGGGTGAGGTGTATTGTTATTTAAAGAATGTAGTTTTTCTGTTGTTTTTTTTTTAAAGAGGCTCTGCAGATCCAAACTGGGGCCACATATGTGGGAAGCAGGTTCTCAACCACTGAGATACATCCTCATCACAAGGGTGTAGCTCTTGATGTAGGCTGACTTGATGAAGTGCCAGTTTGTGTTGGGCAGGAGAAAGTGGTGTTCTGCAAGGTGGAAGTCAGCATTTCTGGCCGTCCCAGACCCATCCTGCAACACCATGCCACCACTTATGCCATCCAGAGCCTTCCCGGTGACAACGTGTAGCTGAGATAAAATTCTTTTGATTGCTACAGATTGAGTTCATATATTTAAACTAAATGCACTTTTTGTTTGTTTTTATTCTTCCCTTAATGCAAAACAATGTAGTTAACATCTTTTGTACATTTTATTTTGCTCATTTACAAGCACCTGGTCTATGTACTTCACCTAGCACTATACGTGGAATGCTCCTTTTTTTTTTCCACTACAAACATAATGTGATCTTTGCCAAATATATTGTGTTCTGGAAAATTCATGTTTTTTTCTTGGGCTTTATAAAATCTTTTTCATTTTTCAATTGCCAATAATGCAACAGTGTTATTCTGCCTTCATCTATAGAGTAAAGTTATTTTGAAAACTGTATTCTAATATTTCAGGAGCTATCCTGTAAAATTTTCCTGTTCCATTGGATTTACTTGGTTTTGCTGAACAAAACTCATCAAGCTTTTAATGCAAATGTATACGATGCTGGAATTGAAAATTTGTATGACACTTTATATTTCTTTCTTAAATACTTAGCATTATATTGTCCTTTAAAAGCAAAATAAGTGCTCATTTTATTGTTTTTGGAAATCTTAATTCTTGAAAATCCATATGTCTTTTTATTCCTTCAAAAATCTATGAAGGTAATGATAAGAAGTATTCTGAAGAAAAAAAAAAGAAATGAATTTCCGTTAAAGATATTACACTTAAAGTATTGTTGATTGTAGATTTATTGAAATAAATTTCCCCTTTGTGGGTGTTCACCATCATTGCTATGAAAATTAAAGCCAACTTTTAAACCACAGATGTTTCTAGTGCTTTTGGCTAAAGATAATTGACAATTACTTGCTTAAAAGATCTAGTGGAAGGAATAAATAGCATGCATAGGTAAATGTGAAATTTCATGAGAGAGTGGATGCTATAAGATAGTTTCCAATGAAATGCTAAAAATAAACATTTTAAAATCACGCAAACACAGTATCAGAAACAAAGTATTCCTTCAACAATTATACAGATTTAGAGTCACTACAAGTGAGGAAAGAGTGAGTAAACATGAAGATAAGCTTTATAAGCAATATTCAAACTGAAAGAATATGATGGATGTAGATGACCAAATACTTGAAAGTAACTTGTTTCTCTCCCTGCTGCTAGGATACAAAAGAGAGAATTGTATGTAAATTAGGAGGCAATGAGATGCAATCCTCTCTTTCTGCCAAATTCTGCTTTCAGTGGTCAAGAATATCTTGTTGAAGCAATGAAGTATGAAAAACAGCTTCAACCAGTTGGCCAGACCTGCACAGAAGAAGCCCCTTGCTATCTTCACTTGTACTTACTTAATAGTAAATTCCTACCCAGGGATGGAGTTATCCACCCCTTTTGTGATCATGCAATGTATTTGCAAGCATGATTTCCTAAACACACTAATCAATTGCTCATATTCCAGTCTTGTTTACTTTATCTTTGTGTAAATAGCTCAAGATTTACAATACATAGAATTTTAACATACCACCATGAACAAAAGGATTTTCTTTTAAAAATACTTCAGACAATCTCTTACATAAAATATGATATGTGCTGATATGAATAGGGTAAACATAGCAATAATGTAAATAGTGTTTTCACATTGCTCAAAGTTTATAATATATTTATTAAATAACATCATAAATGGTGTCTAGAATATATTATAAGAGACCAGGGAAATATGAATTTAATTAAGGCATAATCAATTTTTGAAATTATTACTCTCTTAAGGTTTGAGAAACTGTTGGCCATTGTTGCCAAGAAAAACCAAAAGAATACATTTTCTAAGTTATAGAAATGTGTAAAAATTAAAGAAAGGCCAGCTTAGTTCATGAAAAAAAACCCAAAATGTAAAAGGCCTATAAGTGTAAAAAAAGACACAATGCATATGCAAGAAGAGAGAAAAATCTTAAAAGTTTATATTAACAAATAAATGTTTATCAAAGAGTTAATTGTAAACCAAACAAAGAGAAATTGTAATAAATGTAGATTCTGGACAACATAGAATACAGAGCAAAATAAATATTAATACAATAATTTATATTGATATTGCATATAAGTTAAAAATTTTATAGCAATTCAGGATGTAGAGGATAATAAAACAAATTGTAATTATTTGAATAAATTAATAAAAAGGGATGAATTTGTGAGAATTCCTTAAATATTTGATCATATAAAAGAATTTGTACTTAATATTTCAAAAATCATTTAAGAATATGAACAGATATAATAATATTATTAAAACAAATATAAATTGAAAGAATACAAATCACTTGAAGACATAAAATATATCTAAAAATAATTGCATAAATTGAAATAAATATAATAAATATAGGAACATGAAGAAACCATATTTTCTTAAATATATTTTGAATAGTAGGGAAATTAAAACTGCAATTCCAGATTATGTAGAGGTACATTTGAAAGGAAATATTATTTAACGCTTAAAATGTACAGGGTTTTTATTTGGAATAATGGAAATGTTTTGGTACATTTCATATATAAGATTAATCTAGAACAACATGTACAAAGCTCTCAAAACTGATTAGGATAACTTTATTTAATAATGCACAATATTTTTCAAATATTCTTCAATGTTCTCATACACTTTGTCTATAATATAATTCTATCATTATATTTCACTTTGCTCTAAGATCAAATACTGAAGTGTCCTTTATCTTCCTTTAGCATTTTGTTTCTTTATGAATAAGATTAAGAAAAATATTTATAATCCAACAGCAAAAATTCTCATAACAAAAGCTATTGCATATTTAAAATGTCATAAGAAGGTAAGTATTCTGATGATCATGGTAAAAACTTTTTAGTATTATATTAAATTCTTTCAATTTTTCATAGAATTTTATCTTCACAATAACTCTAGTAATGTAGACTTACTTTTCTGCTTTAGATGAAGAAACTAAATTTCAACTTTCAGTGACTCAATAAGGAATATACTGCAAAACAGCTGACTTTTGTGAAATCTAAACCCAGGATATTCTACTAAAAAAAAAAAAAAAATTACTGTTTAATACTATGGTAAATTTCTTCCCTACAGAATAAATTGAATATATTTCTGAAAGAGTTCTTCTTTTAAAAAAAAAATCTCTGAATTTGGAATAGGCATGGGAAATTTTATAATATACTTTGATGATAAACAAATTTTTTTTCTATTTCACCTTGGTAGCCCAAAAAATCATATATATTAAAATGACAAAATTAACAAATATTTCATGGCCTCCAATTACTATGTAGATTTCTGAAAACATATTCTTGGATATGTTCTAGAGAAGACATGGTCTAACAGAGGAAGGTTCAACATAAATGCAAACTATTTAAAGGTTGCTAGTATATTTAGAAAGAAATCAAGTAAATAATCAAATAGAAAAAGGAAGAAAGGGTGCACTTAAATATTCAGCATTACTGTCACTTCTATATTTTGGAAACCTCTCTCTTCTGCATGACTCTAATTAGAACAATTTCACCTCTTTGTTCCTAAGACTATAAATGAGTGAATTCAGCATAGGGATCACCATAGTATAAAACACAGAGGCCAGTTGATCCATTCCCAAAGAGGAGGACTTCTTTGGTTTTAAATAAATAAAACTCATTGTGCCATAATAGATGGTGGCTCCCAGGACGTGCGATGTATAAGTAGAGGAGGCTTTGAAAATTCCTGAAGAGGATTTAATTTTCAGGATAGTAAAAAAAAAAAAAAAAGATGCAGTAAATAGAGATTGTGCTAAGAATCACCATTATGTCTAAACTAGCACAAATCATTGTCATGATTTCAATGTTCTGAGTGTCAGTGCAAGACAAGGTTAAAGTTGGAGTTAAGCCAAGGTAAAATTGATAGATTACATTGGAATCACAGAAATGCAAACTGTTCATGAAAATAAGGTTAACCAATGATTCAGTGAAACTAATCATGTAGGACCCTATGACGAGAGTACTGCAGAGTCTCCTGAACATAACAATTGGGTAGTGAAGAGGGTTGCAGATAGCTAAATAGCAGTTGTAGACCATTAAAGAGAGAAGGAAAAAATTCAGCAACAGACAAGAAGAAAACAGAAAACATCGGTGTGAAGTATCCCATGAATGAAATATTCTTGTTGGAAGTCAGGAAGTTATCTAAGGTTTTAGGTATGATGACCATTCAGGTCAAGGAATGTTAGGTGACTGAGGAAGAAGTACATGGGGGTTTAAAGCTGGAGATCCAGGCTAATTATCAGTATCATTTCTGCATTTCCCAGAAGGATAATCAGCTATAATAGGCAAAGTAACATAAGAAGGAACAGCTGGAGCTCTTCAGAGTCTGTGAGCCCAATAAGGATGAATTCAGTCACATTTGTGCTATTGCTTCTTTCCATAATAGCAATCAAATTGTTGAAAACCCTTGAGATAGAAAAAGTGATACTTGGTACTAATAACTTCTAAACAAATTTTGTTTAAAAGAATGATATGACATTTAAAAAAAAATCTCAATTGTTTTAGAAATTTGTAGCTGTTTGATATTATTCATGAATTCCAAAACAGAATATTGGATTATGCTTATTAACTGGTCTTTTCCTGTGGGAATATTAGAGTTTATGGGATTTAGAAATTTTACTTTTACTTGACTAAATAATGATTATGGCTTTGATTGGGCCATGTCTGTAGGATATTGAGTCCCCACACCTTGGTGGGCAGGGACTCACAGAGAAACTACATTGCAGAAAATGGTGGTTGGAGTTTGGAGCTGGAGCCTGAGAAGTAAGCAGACAGAAGAGCAGAGAAGTTGAGCCAGAGAGAAATGAGCCCCAGGGAGAAAGACAGAGCCAGCCACTTATAGTCTATAGTTGGCCTTGTGGAGAGAGCAGGGCAGCTCAGTCCAGGCAGAAAAATGCCATGGGAAGTGTGGAACCCAGGAAGCCTGAACTCTTGGCAGCAGTCAGCAGCCATCTTGCTCCAAAATGTGGCAACAGACTTTGGTGAGGGAAGTAAATTGTGCTTTCTATTCTGTAAATATTCTTTATAAGAGTCAACAGATTCCCAATATTTTGCACCAGCACCCCTTTGGCTGACCAATACAGAATTTGGTAACAAAGAGTAGGGTCATGCTTTTGCAAATTACCAAAATGCTGGAAAGATTTTATACATGGCAAAGGGGTATTTTTTAGAGCAATGTGAGATGCTTGGTAAAAAAGACATATAGTGCTTTGAAGAGACAGTTGATAGTAATATGGACTTTAAAGAGACTTTTTATGAGGACTTAGAAGTAAGTGATGAAATTATTATTGGAAATTGGAGAAAAGGAAATCCATGTTTTAAAGTTGCATAAAACTTAGCAAGATTGAATCTTGATGTTAATTGGAAGGCAGAGTTTAAAAATGACCAGCTTGGGCATTTAGATGAGGAAATTTCCAAAGTATACTCAGATAAGGCAGCTTGTGTTCTCCTTGCAGCTTATAGCCAAATGTTAGATGAGAGAGACAAGATGAGAACTGAACTGCTGGGCAAAAAGAAATCAGAAATTGACTCCAGAACTTCCAAGTCTCTGAAAATTAAGCCCCCAAATGATAGTGCCCCATTTGAGCACTTAACTAAACCTGGTACTTGTAAATCAAGATTAAAGATGCAGTTATCAAGGAAACACTTTTGAAAAGTTTTACTGTCTGAAGGCTTAGACCCCTGCTTCCTGCATGATAAACCAACAAACTTTTTGAGAGAAGTGTATGAACAAAATCGCTGCCAACCTGGAATAAAAGGGACATGGAAAGGAGACACTGAAGGAGAAACAGCTTTAAGAGGAAAATCATAGAAGCTGAGATATGGAATTAATACATTGCCTTGGACCAAGAGAAGAATCCCACCCATGTGTACAGAAAGGGTGAGTTTGCCCCAGCAGTTGAAGAAGGTAAATGTTCCCACCCGATGTTCTGGGAGAATTTTCCCACCTCAGGGTACAGAGAGGGTGAAGTACATTCCCCAAGGATTATGAAGGTTAAGGTAACCACACCATAGGTCAGAGAGGGGTGGACCTGTTCCCCATGGATTAGGGAAGGCCAGGTGGTCAATTCATTGCTCAGAGAGCATTGAGCCTGTATGCCAAAGGTTAGCAAAGATGTTGTCATCACTTCACTGTACTAGGGAGGTTACGACTTTAACCCAAAGATTGGGTAAAATGTGGCAATCATCCCAATGCTCTTGGAGGATGACTTCTAGATTTTAGTTGACACCAGGTCCTTGATGAGGGTGGAACCAAGAAAATGTCATTGGACAAGCCTGTGAAAAGTGTGAGTCCTCATGAGGCCCCACGGAAAAGAATGTACCTTCTTAAGAATGGCTCTCAGACTTTGAAATTAAATGGAGGATGCCCTGCAAGTTTACCGAAATTAGAGGACCCGAGACTCATGTTTCCTTCCCAATTTCTCCTCATTGTAATGAAAATGTTTATCCTCTGTCTGTCCATTTGGTTATTGGAAGCAGATTAACTATTTTGTAAGTTTCAGAGGTCTACAATAGACGGGACTATGCCCCAAGACAAACAGTATTTATTTAAACTGATTATGATATGATTTTGTACTTAGTATTTTTACTGAAATAAGGATTTTGAATATTGTAATGTGTTTTTGGAATTCAGAGGGTGCAGTGCAGCAGTTTGATATTATTTATGACTTCCAAAAAGAAATATTGGTTAATGTTTGTAAACTGGTCTTTTCCTCTGGGCCTATTACAATGTATTGGATTCAGAAGTTTTACTTTCACTTGATTAATAATGATTAAGGCTTTGATTGGGCCATGTCAGTGTCAGTAAAACATTAAGTCCCCATCCCTTGGTGGGCTGGGACTCACAGATAAACCACACTGCAGAAAAGGGTGGTTGGAGCTTTGAGCTGGAGCCTGGGAAGTAAACAGACAGAGGAGCAGAGCAGCTGAGCCCAGAGAGAATTGAGCCCCAGGGAGAAAGACAGAGCCAGCCACCTTATAGTCTATAGTTGGCTTTATGGAGACAGCAGGGCAGCTCAGCCTGGAAAGAAAAAAGCCGTGGGAAGAGAGGAACCCAAGAAGCCTGAACTCTTGACAGATGTCAGCAGCTATCTTGCTCCAATATGTGGCAACAGACTTTGGTGAGGCAAGTAACTTATGCTTTATGTCCTGGTATCAATAAGCTTCTACCTTGTATTAGTTAGGCAAAGGGTGCTAATGCAAAATACCAGAAATTGGTTGGTCTTTATAAAGGGTATTTATTTGGGGTAGAGTTCCACAGTTATCAGGCCATAAAGCTTAAGTTTCTTCCCTCATCAAAGTCCATTGCCACGTGTTGGAACAAGACAGCTGCCAATGTTTGCCAGGGTTCATGCTCCTTCGTTCCTCTCTTCCTGGGACTGCATTTCTCTCTGGGCTCAGTGCCTCTGTTTCCTCCAAAAGGTCAGCTGTAGACTAATTGGCTTTATAGGTTTTGCTTCTCTCCATAAGGCCAGTTGTGATCTCTCAGGCAAATGGCTCATCTCTATCCCTGGGCCTCCTCTCCAACATCAAAACTACAACTTAAAAACTGTTCTCTCTGTCCTTTGCCTTGTCTTTTATATTCTATTCCCCCACCCACCAAGGTGTGGGGTTCAACACCCTACTGGTATGGCTCAGTCAACGCCCTAATCATAACTTAATCATGCCCAGATTAACAGATCAGTTTGCAAGCATGATTCAATATATATTTTTGGAATTCATAATCACATCAACTGCCAAATGGCTACATACCCCAAATAAATACATTTACAAATCCAACAGATTTCTGGTATTTTGCATTAGCACCCCTTTGGCTGACTAATACAAAATTCATAATAAAAAATAGTTTGCAAAATATGTCTGGAAAAAAAATCTTATTTTGTTTGTATAAATAAAAGTAAACATTTGGAAATTATATAATAGAGAAGTTTATATACATATATGCACATTTATAATGCATAAATACAATGAACAGTCATTGTTATAAATATTTCACCTCATTACCAAATTTACCCAGATGAAAACATTATACCATAGACATTATTCTTCTATACACATTTAGATGAGAAAAAGGGCACAAAAATTTATTTATGTAGAGTCACAACCATTAAGTGTTGTTGGCCTATTAATTTTACCAATATTGATTGTGTCCAAAGGTCAAGCTCATGACTTATAATTTCAGCAAATCAAAAAAACAAAAACAAAAAAGCAATGATAGGTATCTACTAAACAAGATAGAGAGTTTTAATGCATCATTTAATGTTCTTCTCTAAACGATATGATTCAGTAAAAATGACAGATCAGATATTAAAACCTTATGTGTATTAATATTAGAGACCACTCTTTACTATGATTTTCAGTTATATTTTTAACAGATTATTTAATCAAATTTCTTCCTGAAATTATTTTTCCATAGTATGTACATTGTTTTATGACTCTGATGTATCAGTTCTATATTTCTGTTTCTATAAATCTTAGCATTACCTAGGTAAGGTCTACATATTATATATATATGCATATCCTTCTAATCATATCACTATCATTTAGTCTAAACTAAAATGCTCTAACTTTTAGATTAGTACTTATTATGAGTCAAAGTGGTTGAAAAACTTCTTCCAGTATTATCTGTCTAGAAATTTGTCAACCTCTACCTTTATCACATGAAAATATGTAAACCATTTATGAAGCCTGATATTTCTGTGATATAGTATTTGCTTACTTTGAGTTAACTTTTGTTTAATTTTTAGTGCATGAGTTTTGTTTTTGAGGTCAAATAGAACAAAGAAAAATTTTGTTCAGTTTCTGGTCAAATAGAAAGTCCATGAGGAAATTATGTCTCACCTGTATACCAGCAAGGTACTGTGAACATGAGCAGAGCAGTATATCCATTGTTTTTCACCCTGATAATATCAAGGAACCTCTTATATTGAGGATTGTGTACAATGCAATATTTGGTCAACTCTGGAGCTAATTTCCAGGGAAGATTGCTTGGCATGATGCCAAGGATGAATGTTCAAGGACGAATGCATCTGTGGCAGGTTTGTAACAGAAATTTGTCTTACCCCTGGAAGCCAAATAATGTTGAGCAGCTTTTTTGGTACTCCTTTGTGATATTCTAATTTATGACTGGGTAAAAGAGTAGGTATTTCTAGAGAAATCCTTAATTAATCTGTGGCTGAAAGGCCAGACTATTGACCGGAGATGTAATAGTACATTTTTCCCAAGGAAATAATTTAATAATTAAAGTGTGACATTATCATAAAATTGACCAATGTTCATTATACAAAAATTATTAATGAAATTCAAAGAAAAAGTGGAAATCATTAAAAAATGTTATGTTTAGATGTATTTTCTTCCAACTATTTTCCTTTGTGCATATAAAACTTCTTTATATATTGCATGTATAATTATATAATTTTACCACTGCTGAATTTCAGTCCTTTTTATTTAGTATTATTAACTATTATGCATCTTGACCAATGTTAAAAAAATGTACTTTAAGAAATCCACAGTTTCAAGAAGTTTCCATTATCTGGTCCAAGAAAACTAAATTCTTTATAGGAGTGTGCACCAGTTGATGAATGAGCATTTTTGAAGCATCAAAAGGGAAAGCTGTTTCTCCAGTCAGGTTAGGAAGTATCAACTAATTCATCAACAGAACAAATACATTTTTCACAACACTGTTTGTGCAACTTACATTATTATTTTAATGTATTTGCTTTTATTATATTCCAATACATAGGAGAGAATAATGTGAAAATCATTTCTGTGATGAGTAAAATTTTTGTAATTTTATTAATGGTCCAAAGCTTACTTCCTCTATATAAAACTAGATGAAATCCATTCTTTTAAATCCTTCATTAAATAATGACAAAGAAATCAATTTACATGTAGAATAAGAAGCAACTGGTACAAGGAAACTGTTTATATGGCAGAATTTTAGGAGACAATATGATAATATGGATCAAAGGAATTTCAAAATAATATATTACATATTTGATGAATTTTTAAATGTACAATTATTCAATTCAACAAAAATCAAATGATTATGCAAAATGTTTATTTTTAGAATAAAAAGCCAGCATTAATTTATTTCACAATAGATGACTATGGGTTTTAAGATATTTACCTTGATAGTGTCTGCTCACTCCTTGAATATCACAGATGGAGTTTTTCTTACAGTATTGAAATCAATATTTTATATTCATTAAGTTTATTTTCAAATAATATAATAGTCAAAGAAATAATACTTTACAAAACTTTTTTTGACTAATCTTTTTTGCTGAATCTTCATTGGTTGGTGTATTAGTCAGCCAAAGGGTGCTGATGCAAAAACCAGAAGTCTCTTGGCTTTTACAAAGGGTATTTATTTGTGGTAGAAGCTTACAGTTACCAGGGTATAAAGTGTAAGTTACTTTCCTCACCAAAGTTTGTTGCCATGTGTTGGAGCAGGATGGCTGTGGATGTTTAGCCCTCCTCTTACACTTAAGTCTCTGTGTTCCCAACTTCTTCCAATATCAGTTGTAGGCTGGGATAAGTCTCATCTTTCTCCCAGGGCTCATTTCTCTCCAGGCTCAGCTGCTCTGTTCTCCCCACAAGGTCCACTGTAGGTTATCAGCCTCTCTAGGCCTTGTCTCTCTTCCTGGGTCTTGATTCTCTCAGGGTTCAGCTGCTTTACCCTCTTCTGTGTGTTTACTTCCTGAGATCCAGCTCAAAACTCTGACCACCATCTCCTGTAATGTGATTTTCTCTGTGAATCCCTGCCCACCAAGGGAGTAAGGACTCAACATCCAATGGATATGTTCCAATCAAAGCATTAATCATAATTTAATCAAGTAAGAGTGAAAACTCTGAGTCCAATAAAATCTAATGTATCCAGAGGAACAGACGTATTTACAAACATAATCCAATATCAAATTTTGGAATTAATAAATAATACTAAACTGAAACAGTGAGTTTCCAATATATGATTTCTAATAGTAAGATTATGTTGGCAGACGATCAGGATTAAGAAATAAAAATAAGACTTGACTTAGTTGAACTGAATTTCAACAAAATTAAAACTTTTTCTCAGAAAATTATTCAATGTCATTGTTTTTTATTCTATTTATGCTTTTAATTCTTGCAATTCTTAATATTATTTGAAGCTTTGTTAATGAATTTCAAGAAATTTCTCTTTCAATTTTATACTGTCACTCACATTTCTAGAATACAAGGGTCTAATTTTCTAATAGTACTACCTTGCACATTTGTATTTTGTATGCTTATATTTACAGGGATACATTTTTACATCCTTTTACTATTCTTCTATTTCTTATAGACATCATATAGTTGTGGTTTTTTTAATTTAAAAATTAATAAATAATAACAATTAATAAATAAATTTAATTACAAGGCCTTATATTGGAGTGTTTATGCAACTTAAAATTAAAATAATGATTTATGAGTTATTTTCATTTCATATCATGTTGAAGAGAAGCAGGGGTGGTGCTTGACTGGGTTCATTTGCTTGGCATGATTGAATTGACAGACACTGATCCAGCTTAGGGAGGAAAAGTGGCTCTATTTGCTGATGGGAGAAAAGAGATGTACAGTCTCAAATCAGACTCCCCATTAATGGTTTTCCTCACAGCTTTTATACTAGTTGAAAAACAGAAAGTTAATAATCAATATGACATTTCAAAGAGGGGTCTGGAAAATTAGTGTTTTGCTTCATCGGTTAATCTTAAAATATACATGGTACCCATGTTAGGACAATCTTGGGGTGGGTGATAAGGATGGGAGGGTGGTATGGATGTCAAGGCTCAGATAAGGATAGATGTTAAGGTTCAGATAAGGACTGAGGGGTGTAAAGATAAAAGCAAGGAAGTTCATAATTTTGCATTTTTTTTGTGTAACTAAATCTGGTTAATGTTAACTCTAGCTCTGCCCACCTTCTGACATGTGAGCAAGAGTTATGTTGAATTTCTTTAACATTATAAGGTACAGGCAATGCCATAATATTTATGCTATACTGCATTTTTCTAATACCACAATATAATATAAAATTTCTAACAATTCTCCCTGGGCTTCTTTTGGTTTATATATTATTTACTATTTAATTTTATTTCTCTGATGGATTTTTTATACATATTTCATTGCCTTATATTGCTAATGTATGCTCTGAGGATCCAATTCACATCCACAAGTTATTTTATTGCTCAATATTATTATGATTGTTTACAGGCAAGAAATGGCTGCATAAGACACTTGAGAGTCTGTTTACCCACAGAATCTTTGAAACACTACAATAACGGGACTGACTACCTTCCTGAAAACTCCAGAAAACAATTAGTTGTTTGCAGTAACACATTGAGTCCTGAATCAAGAAATGAAACCTAAAACTGTTAGACAACAAACTTTTGCCTCATGTTAAGCTTCTTCATGGGAGAGCTAAAATCTCAAGGATAACATCAACCAACACAAAGCAAATTTCAAAAGACTGTAAAAGGTTTTTCTGTATTGAATTTTTGTTGTTATTGTGTATTTCCTGACACTCAGTGATATACTTGGCATATAAACAGCTGAATACCATCTTAAGAAAGAGAAAACTCAGGGTCTAAACCCCATAGTTAAAATATTAAAAAATTAAAATTTGCATTGTGAAACAAAATTTATAAGACAAAGACAAAAGAATCATGTTCATTCTAAAGGAACAAGATAAAACATCAGAAATCACCAAAGAAGAGAGAAAGGATTCGGAGGAATATTCAAAGAATTAATGGCAGAAAACTTCTATAATTTAATGAAAGACATAACCACACATTCAAGATGACCAATGACAGTAAAGGGGATAAACTTGAGGAGAACCAAACCTAGACAGTAAAACTGTAGAATGTAATGACAAGTAGAGTCTTCCAAAAATTGGAAGAGTAAAGCAAAATGTTACATAGAAGGCAGTCCTTTTAAGACTATAGGCTGATTTATCAGCAAACCATAAGAGGCATGAAGGCAGTGGGATGACAAAATTAATTGCTGAAAGAACACAATTTCAACAGATAATTTTACATCTGGTAAGAGATTCTTAAACTTGAATGAGAGATTAAGATATTTCCATATAAAAAAAGCTGAGCTTTTCATCACTGCTAGACATATCGTATAGCCCTGCTACAGGGTTTTTTGCAGATAGAAAGGAAAGGACACTGGAAACTAGATCAAAGTAGCATAAAAAAAATAAAGGATTCTGATAAAGTTAATCATATGAGTAATTATAAACCCTCATATAATATTGTATTGTATTTTTGTATATACTCCACTTTTACTTGAACCAGTTCTAAAAATCACATGCTTGAAAAGTAATAGCAAGTCTTTGGCAATTTAATGTGTAAAGTTATAATACATAACATGTGCAACAAAAAAAAGTGATGGGATGGTGTGATATAGTAACAAAATTGGTATCAAATCAAATGAGAGTTTTATAGATTTTAGATCTTTGATTTATGACCAATGCTAACCAAATAGAAAATATCAGAAAAATAATCAGAAGGAAATGAGAAGGTACCCAAAATACTACAATACAAACACCAAATAGATATCTCAATAGACATTAATGGAAGATTTTAGGAGCTTAAAAGTTATAAAACAATGTGCCAAGAGCAAAAATGACAGAAGAAAGTTTTGCATTATCAGTAACTCCTTTAAATGGCAATGTACTAATTTCTGCATTTAAATACAGAGATTAAACAGTAGTTAATACTATATGCTTTTTACAAGAAACTCAAAATGAATTAAAAGATACAGCTGGGTTGAAATTAAAAGGGTGGAAAAAAATACAGGAAAATAGTAAACAAAAGAAAGCTAGTGTAGCTGTACTAATAGATCAAATAGTTTTGAAGTCCAAAACTGTTAAAGGGGACAGATGTGTACAAACATATAGGGATCAGGTGTCATTAAGAAGAAGACATAAGAATTATAAAAAGCAGAAACCCAAAATAATGAAACATATATTGACACTTTTCAAAGCAAAAATAGACGGTTCCATGATTTATTAATAGACATTAATACCAACATTTAATAATAGTAAGAATATAGATAAGAAATTGGAAGGCCATAGTGATACTATAAGCAAATTAGAGCTAAGAAATAAATGAAGAACACTTCAACCATCAAGATCAGAATACACATTCTACTCTAGTTCACACAGGTCATTCTACAAAATAGATTATAGGTCACAAAAGAAGACAAAAAACAAATTTGATGTCATGAAAGAACTCTTCTCTGACAACATTGAAATGATGCTAGATGTCAATACCTGTGGTATAACTGGAAAATTCACTGATACATGAAAATTAAAAGGTACACTCTTTAAACAATCAGTAGGTCAAAGAAGAAATAACAAAGGCAATAGGAAATATCTTGAGGTAAATGAACAGAAGGAAGACATAATAAATCTTAGAGATGCAGCAAAAACAGTGTTGAAAGAAAAATTTATAGTACTGAATTCTTACACTTATAAAGGGAAAATATTTAAAAAAGGAGATCCAACCTCATAATTTGAGGTATAGGAAACAGAGCAGCATAATAAACCCAAAGAAAGCAGTTAAAGGACATAAAAAAGATTATAGTGGAGATGAATGAAAGTGAATAAAACAATCAAGAACATCAATGAAGTCAAAAGATATTACTTTGTAAAGATCTATAATATCAACATTATTTTATGAATCCCAAAAAGAGAAATAATATGTCTGTAAACTAATCTATTTTTCGGGTGTGACACACATTTGATTATTTTGGATTCAGTTGAGAGACCTCTGATTAATTTTACTTGTTAAAATCAATTTAGAGTTTCAGATTGGGCTACATCAGTAAAGCCTAACTCAGATTGAGTCCCCGTCCTCTTGGTGGGTCTATATAAAGAGAGGTTCTTTCAAGAACACATGCAGGAAGAGAGAGAGAGCTCTCATTTTTGATCCAGGGGCCTGGAGAGAGATGGCCCCTTCACCTGATAGCTTACAGCTGACCCCTATGGAGGCTTAAAAGGAAGAGGAATCCTAGGAAGTTGAGACCAGAGATTGCCCTCCATCATGCTTAAACATGTGGCAGTAGACTTTTGTGAGAAAATACCTCTCATGGTACCTTGAGTTGGACTTTACACAGCCTAGGGTCTGTAAGCTTTCACCACAATAAATACAATTATAAATGGAAAAAGATTTTGGTAATTTGCATCCACACCATTTTGGCAGACTTATACAACTACTTACACTGACTCAAGAAGAAATAGATCTCTACTGATAGAGATCAAATCAGTAATCAAAATATCCCAACAAAGAAAATCAAAAGTCCAGAGAGTCACCAACATTCCAAAAACAACAATCCTCCACAAAATTGAATCAGATGGAACACTTGTGTGGCAGTTTGAGAATATTTTATGAAACAAAAAAGGTTAAAGTTTGTTTTTAAACTAATCCATTTCTGTGGGTGGGATATCTCTTGATTGTATTAAATTTGGATGAGGGCCCTTTGATTAGATTACTTGATAAGATCCCTAAGGGCTTCTCTTTCAACTATGTCAGTGAGCTGTGACTCAGGTTGAGTCTTCTCCCCATTGTTAGGTCTTATATACACAGAAATGCAGAGAGAGACAGACAGACACAGGAGAAGGAATCTGTCGTATTTAGTCCTGCCATATGAGAGAGGACTAGAGGATAGCATAAGCATGAAGCCACCAAGATGCTGAGCTAATGGAGTATCTCAAGAGGAGATGAGGTCTGCTGTATGTGTGATAGCATATAGCTGAACTCAGAAAGAAGTTAAAGCAGCCAAGACCTATATATGAGGCCTGGAAAGAGACAGGCCATATGCCTGGTTGCCCTCAGCTGAGCTGAAATCTTGGCAGAGATTGGTGACCATCTTGCATCAAAATGAGGCAGCTGAATTTGGTGAGAAACCATCTCTAATTGTGCCTCTGTTTGGACTTTAAACAACCTCAGGACTATAAACTATTTCCCAAATAAATCCTCCATATAAAAGCCTAACCATTTCTGGTACTTTGCATTGGGATCCCTTTGGCATACTAAAACAATTTCCTATCTTAGTCAACTGAGTAGCATCACAATAATACAAAAGCAAGATGTAGATACTAAAATAATATGAGTATTTGTAAATGAATACTCACAAAACTTTAACAAATAAAATTGAAGAGCATGTTAAAAGAATTATACACCATGATCAAGTCAGATTTATTCCAAGTATTCAATAGTGGCTCAATATAAGAAAATGAATTAATGTAATGCACCTCATTAATAAAATGAAGTAAAAAATCATAAAAAAATTGAATTACAGCAAACTAAATTGATTAAGAAAAAAAATATATTTGGATAAAGCCAGCACTCTTCCTGTAAAAACACTGAAAAGTCTTTGAATATTAAGAAATTAACTCAAAATTATAAAGGTCATATATGAAAATCCCACAGCTAACATCATATTCAAGGGCTGGATAAGGATGACCACTTTCATAAGTATTATTCAACATTGAAATAATTTTTCTAGCCAAACTAATTTGGTAAGAAAAAATAATAATAAAAGGCATCCAATTTGGAAAGGAAGTAGTGAAATTTTCCCTGATTGCAGATGACATGATCCTATATAGAATATTCTGAAAAATCCCCAACTACACTAAGATTTAATAACTATTTCAACGAATGAGTCAATATATATATATATATGTCTGTCAATGTGTATATATTTATTGCTCCTCTGGATGAGTGGGGACCAGCAAGAGAATATGGAGACTCCCTGAAGTCATTGGTGAGTATATTGGCTGGGCTACAGCATGTAGCCCAGAAACTGCATTTAAATAAGAAAAGGGGAGACCACCAGATAGTGGTGGCCTAGTATGGCCCTTGCTAGGAGACTTGCAAGTGTCTATCAAGGCAGAATAATTTGTGAAAGCCTCTGTGCCCCACTTAGAGGAGATATTAAAGCTAGACAGTGATCTGCACCTAGCACAGGCAGAGATGAAAGACTATTTTTCTGATCACCTGAGCCAAGCTGATGATCAATTAGAAAACTTAGTGTTCAGATATGCTCATGCTAGAGGCCGCAGGTTGCCTGGGGTCCAAGTACTAAGGAGTGGAACGTATGGACTCTTCCTCAGATAAGGAAAAGAAGGGGGTATGGGAGGTGGAATAAAATGAAAATCCCCCAAGGGTGCATCCCACAATAAAACAGAAGTAGAACTCTTTACAGTACCAGTCCCTTGGGGCCCAGCTGTTCCAACCCTCAGAGCAAAATCTGCATGTGACTACAAGAGACTATGCCGTTGCCAATTTAGGTGTTTTAGGGCAGAAGTACAGGCAAAAATCTAGAAAGTCCTTGCTTAACAGGATTCAAAGGTTGTGGGACATTTAGGAGGGTTTGTACTATCTGGGGTGGAGATGAGCAAATTAGCCTTAATTACCACTCATATTTCTCTGCACTGGTGTCTTTATACCACTTCAAACGAGGCAAAAAATGCATCACTGATAGTTTGTTTAGTTGCCAGATGCAAAGCTGCCTGGCATAATGAAGGAAATATACCCACACCACCCACCATTGATAATCTATGGAAGAATTGCAGGGTGTATTGTGGGGGTTGGGCATGAAGCACGATATTTATGCTGCTAACATTGTGGGGCCTAATGTCTAAGCTTTTTCAGCAAGCAGAAAAGATATTAATACTGTGCTACATACCACTCTCTCCTATTATTATGAACCTTGTGTATATATTCCTGATCACTCCCATAATATTTCAAAGCATTAAATCATATGCAAGAGCACATACAGCATCTTGATAAATTAGCTATCTAATGGTCTATTTCCCTTTCCTGGCCCTGGTGACATGTCTTCATAGGTCAACTAATTTTGTTAGAGGACACTTATTACTCTATTTTCTTTCATGCTGCTGCTGTGGATTGTGGATGCAATGTGTGTCCTATGGTCGATGCCAGCTGCTGCTTGGGGGTGGACAGTGGGAACCCAAGGCCCGGGCTTCCCCTCATTAAATGAAACACCACCTAAAGCATGTTAGCTGGCTACATGATCTGGACACTAGTTAAAACAATGCCTATGGCCAACTGATTTTTTAAAGAAATGAAAAGTCATTCCTTGAATATATATGGAATTTCAAGGGTTCTTAAATAGCAAAAACATATTGAAAAAGAAGAGCAAAGTTTCACACATGCTGTCAGGCATCTGTGATGAATACTACACAATGAGTAAATTAAAACAGCAAGAATATACTGCCTCATAATTTCAGGAGCTAGAAGTCCCAAATCAAGGCATTGGAAAGGCAATGCTGCCTCCCCAAAGTCTAATGCTATACGGTAGTGGCATATCTACAATTGCTGGGGTCATTTGGTTTACATCACTGTCTTTTTTCACATAGTAATCTCTCTCCTTGTGTCTGATTTTCTGGTTTTCATTGGTTTCTATCTTCCGTCTTCTCCCTGTTACTTTCTCCAAATGCATCCAAAATTCTTCTGCAAGCTCTTGTACTATGAATTGAGGTTACACTAATTTAGTAGGGCTTCACCTGAAATAAGTACAGCATTTTCTAAAAATCTCATTTCCATGAGATAATACCCACAGAAATGCAGATAACATTTAAAAATATGTCTGTCATGGGGGTACATAAGAAAGTCTACCACATGTCATGATTTCAAGAGCCACAACACAGCTATAGTAAATAAAACAGTTAAATAATGGCATAAACATAGAACAATCAAAAAAAGTAAAGCATTCAGAAATAAATCCTTCATCTAGCTTATTTTTTTATCCCACCTTTATTTTATTAATATTTAAAAATATATTTTTATTACCGAAGTCATGATTTTACAAAACAATCATGCACATATGTGGAATTCCCATATCACATCCCTTTACCAACATACACTGTTGTGGAACATTTGTCACAGATTTTGAGATATCATCAGACTATTACCAGTAACTATTGTACATAGTGTACATTTGGAATATTTTTTCCATACACCCCAAATATTAACACAGTACATCTTTGACATTGATGCAAGAATAATACAGTATTGCTGTAAACTCTCATCCATAGGTTAAACTAATTGTATTTTTCCCATGCTTCTCCACTTTCTCACCACCCTGCAATAGTAATGTACATCCATTCTAGTTCACCGAAGGACATTCTTTCATTTGTATCATCAACAACAGTTCTCATCCACCTCTGGGTTTACTGTGTTATTCGTCCCTAGTTTGTTCACTAGCTTTCTTTCAACTGACATTTACATCCCTAGACTACTCGTTTTAGTCACAATCCCATCTATACATCAGCTGCATTAGTTCTGCTTACTATAATGTGTTACCATCAACTTTATCCATTTCTACACTTTTACAGTCAAGTTAATTAAAATGTCTACATACACTAAGCATCAGTACTTCTCAGCTCTCCTCTTACCTTCTAATAACCTATACTCTAGTTTTTAACTCCATGCTGTATTTAGTTCATATTAGTGAGACCAGGCAATATTTGTCCTTTTGTGTCTAGCTTATTTCACTTAGCATAATGTCCTTGAAATGCATCCATGTTATCATATGTATTCCAATTTCATTTCTTCTCACTGCAGCATAGTATTCCATTCTAAGTATTACCACATTTTGTTTATCCATTCATTACCTGATGAACACTTGGTTTTTTTTATCTTATGGCAATTGTGAATAATAAAGCAATGAATGTTGGTGTGCAAATTTCTGTTTGTGTCAAGGTTTTCAGTTCTTCCAGATATATTCCTAGTAGAGGAATTGATGGATCATATGGCAGCTCTACATTTAACTTTTTGAGGAATTGCCAAACTGTATGCATTATTTTACAATTCCATCAAAATTGAAGGAGTGTTCCTATTTCCCTACATCCTCTCCAGCACTTACTGTTTTCTGGTTTTTTTTTTTTTTTTTTTTTTTAATAATGGCTATTCTATGTGGTGTGAAATTATATATCATTGTTGTTTTAATTTTCATTTCCCTTATAGTTATTGATGTTTAACATTTTTTCATGTTCTGTTTGGCCATTTCTATTTCCACTTTGGAGAAATTTCTGTTTAAATTTTTTGCCCATTTTTTAATTGGATTACTTACTCTTTTATTGCTGAGTTGTATGATCACTTTATATAAAATAGAAATCAAACCCTTATTTGATATTTGTTTTTCAAGTATTTTCTTCCCTTGACTGGGCTGCATTTTCACCTTCTTGATGAAGTCCTTTGAATCACAAAAATGTTTAAGTTTGAAGAGGCCCTGTTTATCCATGTTTTCTTTCATTGCTCATGCTTTCAGTGTAAGATTAAAGAATCCACCAACTTTCACCAGGTCTTAAAGATGTTTTCTTACATTTTCTTCTAGGAGATTTATGGTTCTATTTTTATATTTTGGTCTTTGATCAATTTTGAGGTAATTTTTGTATAAGGAAGGAGATAGTGGTCATCTTTCTTTCATTTGGCTACGGATATCCTGTTCTCCAAGCACCATCTGTTAATTAGACTAGTCTGCCCCATCTGGGTTGGTTTGTGAGCCTTGTAAAAAATTACTTAATCATAGATGTGAGAGTTGTTTCTCAACCATCAATTCCATTCCATTTGTCTATGTGCCTGTCTTTATGCCAGGACCATGATGTTTTTACAACTTTATCTAGGTAACATGATTTAAGGTCTGGAAGTGGGAGTTTTCCAAAGTTGCTTTTCCTTTTTAAGATGTTTCTGGCTACTTGGGGTCCCTTAAACTTCCAAATAAATTCAATAACTATGTTTTCCATTTGTTTTTTAAAAATTGTAGGTGGAATTTTTATCGGAATTGCATTGAATCTATATATCAATTTGGGTAGAATTGACATCTTAATGATATTTAGATGTCCAATCCAACTTGTGGTTTTATTAATTCTTTCTGCTTTATTTTGTTGTTGTTGTTCTCAATTTCATTAGTGCTCTGATCTTTGTTATTTCATTCCTTATACTTGCTTTGTGAATAGTTTGCTAATTTTTACTACTTCTTCAGCTGTGTAGTAAAGTCATTGATTTTACCTTCTTTATTAATGTAAACATTGAGGGCTATAACTTTCCTTCTCAGCACTGTCATTGCTACATCCCATAGGTTCTGATATGCTGTGTTTTCATTTTCATTTGTCTCAATATATTTATTGATTTCTCTTACAATATTTTCTTTGACTCACTGATTATTAAACAGTGTGTTGTTTAATCTCCATATACTTGTGAATTTTTCCTTTTTCTGCCTCTGGTTGATTTCCAACTTTATTGCATTATGATCAGAGAAGGTGCTTTGTATAATTTCAATCTTGTGAATTTATTGAGATCAGCTTTGTGACCCAACATATGGTCTATCCTGGAGCAAAATTCATGAGCATATGAGAAGGATTTATATCATGCTGATTTGGGGTGAAATGTTCTGTATATATCTATTAGGTTTACACCATTTATCATTTTATTCCATCTCTCAGTTTCTTTATTGATCTTCTTCATAGATATTCTATCCAATGCTGAGAGCAGTATATTGAAGTCTCCTAATGTTATTGTAGAAACATCTATTTTTCCCTTCAGTTTTGCCAGTGTTTGCTTCACTTAGTTTGAGGCATCCTGATAAGGTGCATATATATTTATGATTATTATTTTTCCTGGTGAATTGCCCCTTGTATAAATATATAATATTCTTCCTTATCTCTAATAACAGTTTTGCTTATAAAGTCTATTTCATTCAAGATAAGTATAGATACTACATTTTTTTTTTTTTTTTGTTACTGCATGAGTGGAGTATCATTTTCCAGCGTTTCCTTATGAATATATTGATTTCCTTGGGTCAAGGGGAGTCTCCTATAGACAACATACAGATGGTTCATATTTTCTTATCCATTCCACAAGGCTGTGTCTTTTGACTGGTGAGTTTAATCCATTAATATTCAATGTTATTACTATAAAAGCAGTTCTCATTTCACCCATTTTGACTTTTGGGTTTTATCTATCATATTTTATTTTCACCACTTTTTTACACATTTAGATATATTATACGAAATAATCTTCATTTCTAGACTCTCTTCCAAGCATCTCTCCCCTGTATTTTCTGGCTGTCGCACTCTCTAGTATTTCCTGAAAAGCCAGTCTCTTGGTTACAAGCTCTCTCAGTTTCTGTGTATCTGTTAGTAGTCTAAACTCCATCTCATTTTTTAAAGGCCATCTTGGCAAATATTAGATTCTTAACTGGGAGTTTTTCTCTTGCAGTATCTTAAATATCTCATACCACTGCCTTCTTGCCTCCATGAGTTCTGATCAGAAATTAGCACTTAATCTTATGAGTTATCATTGCTTTTCTCCTGCTGCTCTCAGAATTTTTTCTTTGTTTTTGGCATTTGACATTCTTATTAATAAGTGTCTCAGAATTGGTCTAGTCAGATATTCAAAAGGGAGAACATTATTTTTCTGGGATACTGATAACTATATCTTTCAATAGGGTTAGGAATTTTCTGCCAATATTTCTTCAAATATTCCTTCGGCCCCTTTTCCCTTTTATTCTCCTTCTGGGAAACCCATGACATGTATGTTTCTACATACCTTGCTGTCATTTAGTTCCCTGAAACCCGATTCCATTTTTTCCATTCTTTTCTTGATCTATTCTTTTGAATATTTGCTTTTGGAGGCCATGTCTTCAAGCTCACCAATCCTTTCTTTTGCTTCCTCAAATCTGCTGTTATATTCCTCCAGTGTATTTTATTTTTTATTCATTTATTTTGCAAGTGAAAACACCTGCAATTAAACTGAGAAGCTGACGGAGTACTGTCTCTTGGATCTTAGCTTCACACATGGCAATGTACATGGCTGTATTCCCTGGTCTCTCCCTTATCTGCCAGTTGCCATTGATTTGTTTCAGGCTGCTCTATCTGTGCCTTTTTTTTTTCTTTGCCTGAATATCACTTTCTTATATAGGACCCAGTAATAAATTAAGACCTATCCTGATTGAGGTGGTTCACACCTTAACTGACTTAGCCTTATGAAAATGTACTAATTAAAACTGGTTCACATCAGGATTAGATTAACATTACGACCATGTTTTTTATGGGGTACCATCACACTATATATCTGATAAAAGTTTAATATGCAGAATATATAAAGAACTGGTACAATTCAAGAACAAAAATACAAATAACCCAATTTAAACATGGCTAAATTACATGAATAGACATTCTTTCAAAGATATACAAATGGCCAATAAGCACAAGAAATAAATGCTCAACATCACTGCTGATCAGGTAAATGCAAATAAAAACCACGACGATATAGCCCTTCATACCCATGATGTTAGCTAGTATTAAAAAACCCAAAATATCAAGGGTTAGTAAAGATGTGGAGAATTTGGAACTCTTGTACATTGCTGGTGTGATTGTAAAATGGTGCACACATTGTGGAAAGGAGCCTGGCAGTTCCTTAAGTACTTGAACATAGAATTTCCATGTGTCCTAGCAATCTCATTTCTTTGTATTTATTCAAAATTAAAAGATGTATTCAAATAAATACATGTACAACAAGCATCATAGTAGCATTATTCACAATAGCCAAAATGTGGAAGCATCTCAATATTTAAACAAAAAATGAATAGTAAACAAATGTGGAATTTACATACACTGGGATATTATTCAGCCATGAAAGGGAATGAAGTTTTGATACATGCCACTTCATGGATTAACCTTGCAGACTTCATGTTGAGTAAACTAAAGCCAGACACAAATAGATGAAAATTGTGTTCTCACTTACATAAAATACTTAGAACAGGTAAATTCATAGAGACATACAGCAGAATACAGGTTATCAGGGGCCATAGTCAAGGAATGATAGCTTAACTGGTGCATGATTCAAATTTGAGGTAATGAAAAATTTGGAGCTATGTTTGTGGGTGATTGTGGGAGAATTTTGTGAATTTTTTAATACCACTGGATTGTAAACTTGAAAGATGATACAATAGGAAATTTTGACTTTTATATATGTTACTAAAATTAAAAGTTTTAAGAATTATATACATTAAATACAAAAAACTTTGGTTTGTGTTCTGTGTAGCATATTCTAATCCTTTTGCTTTAAAATAGAAATAAGTATAACAGAAGAGTTCACCCTTGTATAGTTAGCTTTATTAATACACAGGAAAGATAAGCATACTAAACATATTTGTTAACTAACTGAGAATGAATGTTAGAATGGTAGGATGAACTAATTAAATCTCCATACAAAAAATACAGTTAGTGCTTTAATCATACTTTAATGTTATTTTAACTTCGATTAAGAAAATATAGTTCCCCAGGGTGACAAAGTTGGAGTCAGTTATGGTTTCCCCACACATGGCTCTTCTGTTCTTCTATTTGAACATATAATTAGTACCAGAGTTGGTGGTTGTATGTCCAACAGACTTAAATCTTTTCGCTGTCAATGTGCCAGCTGGACCTTGAATCTCAACGGAGTTGCAACATCTACTCTCCAGTTTATTGGTCTCAACCAGGACAACTAACGAGGAGGTGATGATGGATATATACCATACTAAGGAATGAAAAGAATCTACAACAACAAGCAAGTTCCATCCATCAGCCATATGGGATTGAAGCCCCCTCTCAATTAGAAGTGTAGTGGACATTACCATCCCAGAATCCTCAGGATTGGGGAATGAACTATGAACTAAAGTAGTGGTATTCTACTATAGACTTATTGTGATTCTAGCAAGGGAAGAAATTATATCATTGATGTGGGGCAATGGACACTGGAGGTTCTGAGGGCAGGGAGAGGGAAAAACAGGTGTAATGTGGCAGCACTTTTGGAAGGTGAATTGTCCTGAATGGCATTGCAATGACAGATACAGGCCATTATATGTCTTGACATAATCTATAGAATTGGGTGGGAAAGAGTATAAACTACAATATAAAATTTAATCCATGCTTAGTGGCAATGATCCAAATTGTGTTCATCAATTGCAATGAATGTACCACACTAATGAATGATGTTGTTAATGTGGGAAAATGTGGGAGGTGTAGGGTGTGGAGTTTATGGGAATCTCCCATATTTTTTATGTAACATTTATGTAACCCAAGTATCTTTACGAAATGTATATATAGGTGTAATATGGTAGCATATTTGGGACATTGAAATTTGTTTGAATGATATTGCAGTGATGGATACAGGCCATTTAATATCTTTTCATGACTTACAAAAATGTGTGGGAGAGAGTTTAAACTATAAAGTAAACTATAATCCATACTTACTGGCAATTCTCCAATGTGTGTTCATCAGTTGTAACAAATGTACCACACTAATGAAGGATGTTGCTAATGTGGGGAAGTGTGGGAGGTGTAGGGAGTGGGACAAATGGGAATCCCCTACATTTTTTATGTACCATTCATGTAATCTAAGTATCTTTAAAAAAATGGAAATGAAAATTTAAAAAAAAGAGTGACACCAGGCATATTATTCTCTAAAATATTCACTTCATTTAGGCAGAACACAAGTTTTACTTCTTATCTTGATATTTCTTTGTACTTAATATGGGCTTGGGATATTTCAGGCTTCTAAATAATATAAAGTAAAATAATGCAGTAAATGACAAATTGTATAAAACCAAGAAGACATTATCAAGACGTTATAGTATAAAACCAAGAAAACATTATCAAGACATTATCAAGTACCTACTTGAAGCTACTCAATACAATGACTTTAACTACTTGAGCCTCTTTTTTTGTGTGTGTGGTACAAATATTCACACAAAGATCATGTTGCTGGTTTTTCTGTGATTTTCCCTAAATCATACCATTCATGTGGCCAAAGATGTGGTCTGTATGATGTACTTCCAAGTTCAAGACAATACATTTATTATCTCCTCAGCTCTGATAATTTCTTTCTCTGTTTAACATTCCTTAAACAGTGTAAAGATTTTGTTTTCAAAACTACTGTTTTTACACTAAATATGTTGATGATTTCTATTACAGCTCAAACTCTTATTGGAAGCTTATGGCTAATTTTCCAAGAAATATTTTGCATTCTAAGATGTGATTATGCTAATTAAGAAGGTTGTCATGGCAAAGTAGAAAATACTCTGACTTATACTCTTTATTATTGAATCTAATATAATCTCTGAATCACTAAATTTCACTTGTTAAAATATTTGAAAGACCTTGTTCACAAACACACAGTGGTGTAATAAATAAACACCATATCTCTATCACCCATCTTGAACCAAGTTTGGGCATATATACTTTATGTATTAAAATGAATATAGTAAAACAAATAAATTATGTTTCTATCTACTGAAACCTCTCCTTTTCTATTTATAGGCAAATATTATCAAGTTTATGAACTTTTTGTATTTTCCAAAACTTTATTTCATTTACAACTATTTAATTGGATACATAAATTAGATAGGTAGATAGATAAATGATAGATTTTTCTGAGCTTTGTAGTTTTAAATTTTGTTTTAATTAATAAAATTTATCACATTTTGTGTTTGTTTTGTTTACACAGCAGTAATTTTTTTATCTATTCTTCTCTTTTCTTCACTCTTTTTTAAATTTCAACAGTTTCATCTTTTTTTTTCATAGAATATGGTCATTTGTTGAATTCAAAACAATGAGAATGAGAATGTGGTTCTGGTACAAACTCTGAATAAAAGGCCACCCTTTCCCCACTTCCCCACGACCACTAACAATAACTAGCTCTTCATTCCAGACATAAGACATTTCATTTATCACAGCAGAAACTACTTAACAACATTATTAACTTTAAAAAAATTCTGTAGGAAGGGACTTTATTGGAAAATTATGAATTTTTACTAAAACTGGTGTAGTTTACGGTCATTTAATATTCACAAAAAGATATTAGAGAAAGAGAAATTAAAATGCACCTTATTTTTTTTTTACATAAGTTTTTTGCGTTTTGTTTTGAAATATGAGCTCCATCCAGGTTTCCTTTACTACAAAATGCAAACAAAACACCCATGAGGTTACCACACTTCTGTTAATAACAAGACATTAGAAGCAGCTTTGGGATTGTTGGAACATGGCTACTGAGTTTGGCAGATAAGGTTTAGTTTTCACTAAAATAATGGAAAAAGAGCCAAAGTCTGCCTTGGTGACCTGATTTGGGAAACAGCAGACCAGGAAAAACTGCTTCATAACTCCTAAGAGAGTGAGGGACAGCGAGACAAAGAAGCCAAAACAACAAATAGTGAGTTACTGAACCTCCCAGTCTCTGGGAAAGGCTCCTTTCCCCGATCCCTGAGATATTAAGCAAGGGTAAAACTCCTTAGGAATTGCATCTAACTGAGAGGAGTGCATCTGCTTTAGATATATATAGAATGGGAAGGTGCTCTGAGTCCTCTAGGAGCGCATATATACCCCACCCACAGGGCAATTAGCTTAGGTGGAGCCACTAGATCCCTGTTCCAAACAGATTGTGAATGTGGGTTCCCTGGGAGGAAGAGGAGTCTGGGAGAGTGGAGAGTGGTTTCTTTGTGGTGAGTTTGGCCAGATAAGCCCCCTTTGAATACCAGACAGGACCCCAGCTCAACAGTGAGAGGGGAGGGGGATCTCCTCAGCAGGCTGTTACACCTAGCAGCCCAGGTGAAGAGAAATTAGATTAGAGAGGAAGCAGGGACAGACAGGAGCCTGATCAGCAGGACTCTGGCAGACTGCAAGGAATTTAACTTGCCCAAGGGAAAGAGGGTAGAAGGCCTTCTGAAAGCCTAACTAACCTAAGCAGACAGGTTAGCTCAGTGGAAGAATTCCCGACTTACATATATGAGGTCCCTGTTTCAATTCCCAGCTCTTCTTAGAGAAGTGACCCATCAGGTTATCAGTTATCCAGCTGAAACTTTATGACTGGGGACATGTAGACATTTTCTTTATATTAGCTTTTCTTGGATCTCTTATTTAAAAAAAAAAAAGATACCTTTTTTTATTTTCCGTATTTTACTCACTAAAGCCTAGTTCAAAACTTGCAGAGGGCAGGCTGCAAGGTGATTGATTGATGAAAACAAGCAGCCTGAGAAGAACCTTAGGGGTCTAAGAAGGAAAGCTGTTTTTCCATGTTTATTTTTTCTCTTTTTTTTTCTTTCTTTCTCTATTTTTTAAAAATGAGTTGCTGCTGTCTTATTTCTTGTTTGTTGTATTTCCCCTTCCTTTATTTCCCTGTTCATTTTCCTTTACTGATTTTTTTCTACCTACTTGCTATTACTTTTTTTTCCCTTTATCTTTCTATCTTCATTTTTCTGTTTTTTCACTCCACCTCTTTTCATTTTGTGTTCAATTTTTCTTGTTCTTATTTCTTCTTTCTCTCTCTTTTTTCTCTCTTTCTTCTTTTTTAACCTTTTTTTTTCTTTCTTTACTTTTTTCCTTTCCTCTCTCATCATTCTGGCTTTTTAATTCATTCTATATATTTTTCTCTGCTCTGTTTCTCATTTCATTGTTTCTATTCCACTTTTTAAATCTTATTCTTCTGTATTTCTTACTGATGCTAATCATTATCCTAAGCCTTGTATGAATTCTCTCCTACCTTTTATTATTATTATTACTATGTTTCTTTTTCTCTACCTATCTCTTTCCTTTCTCTGTTCCTAATTTCTTTCCAAGGGAACGTAGAGAACACCAAGGAAATAGAATAAAAGGAATGAAGTTTCAAAATGAAACCTTACCACACATAAGAAAACAACAACAAAATAAAAACATAGAGTAGAGAGATAAGCTAATCAACTGAATAAACCCTTCAAAGTAAACAGATGCCTGGACACCAACAAAAAATTACAAGACATGATAAGAAACAGGAAGACATGGCCCAGTCCAATGAAAAAACTAGAAAGCCAGAGGAGATGCAGAATATGGAACAACTAATCAGAGATGTTCAAATAAATATCATGAATCAACTTAAAGAAGTGAAGGAAGAGATTAAGGATATTAAGAAGACAGGGAGAACACAGGAGAGAGAAAGTTGGAGAAGACTCTCATAACAACTAAAAAGGTAAAAAGAGAAATAAAAACAACATATACTATACATAAATCTAAGTAAAATATGGCTAATATAAGTAATTCCTTGACAGTAATAACATTGAATGTTAATGGATTAAACTCACCAGTCAAGAGACACAGACTGGCAGAATGGATAAGGACACATGACCCACCTATATGCCATCTACAAGAAACCCACCTTAAACCCATGGATGCAAGGAGGCTAAAAGTGAATGGTTGGAAAACAATTTTACAAGCAAACAATAACCAAAAAAGGACAGGAATAGCTATATCAATCAGACAAAATAAACTTTAAAAGCAAAACTATTGTAAGTGATAAAAAAGGACACTATATATTAATGGAAGGGTAATCTGTCAAGAAGAAAGAACAATCATAAGCATTTATGCAACTAACCAGGGTAACTCAAAATACATGAAGCAAACATAAGAAAAACTAAGAGGAGAAATAGATGCCTCTACAATTATAGTGGGGAACTTCATTACATCATTATCAACATTAGAGAGAACATCTCAACAAAGAATCAGTAAAGAAACAAAGACTTTGAATTATACCTTAGAGGATCTGGACCTAATAGATATATACAGAACATTACACCTAAATACAAAGGAACATACATTCTTACTGAGTGCACATGGATCATTCTCCAGTATGAGAATGCCTCAGAACAACTCTCAATGAATTCAGAAAGATGGAAATTATACAAAACAATTTCTCTGACAACAATGGAATGTAACTGGGAATCAGTAAAGGGCACAGCACCAGATTAGGCACAAAGATATGAAAGTTAAACAGCACAGTTTGACACAAATGGTGGGTTAAAGAAGAAATCACAAAATAAAATCAGTAATTACTTTGAAATGAATGAAAATTAAAACACAATATATCAAAACCTATGGGATGCAGCAAAAGCTGTACTGAGATGGAAATTTATAGTCATAAATGCCTATAGTAAAAAAGAAGAGCTAAAATCAAAGTCCTAACTACACACCTGGAGAATTAGAAAAAGAACAACAAACTAACCTCAAAAGAAGTAAAAAGAAGGAAACAACAAAGATTACAACAGAGTTAAGTGAAAATGAAAATAAGAAAGCACTAGAAAAAATAAAACCAAAAGCTGGCTCTTCAAAAGATTAATAAAACTGACAAACCCTTAGCAAGAATGACAAAGAAAAAAAGAGAGAAGATAAAACTGCATAAAAAAAATAAATGAGGAAGGGGCTATCACCACTGACCGCAAAGAAATTAAAAGTATCAGAAGAAGATATTTGAAAGATTTTATGCCAACAAGATCGTTAACTTAGAGGAAATTGACAAGTTCCTAGAAACACACAAACAGCCTACACTGATGAAAGAAATTGATGAATTCAATAGACCAATCACAAGTAACAAGATAGAATTAGTCATCAGAAACTTCGCAACTAAGAAGACCCCAGGACAAGATGATTTCACAGGTGAATTCTACCAAACATTCCAAAAAGAACAAACATTTATCCTGTTTAAACTCTTCCCCAAAAAAATGGAAGAGGAGGGAACATTGCCTAACTCATTCTGTGATGCCAACATCACCCTAGTTCCAAAGCCAAAGACATCACAAGAAAGGAAAGCTGTAGACCAATTTCTCTAATGAACCTAGATTCTAAAATACTTAAGAAAGTACTTGTTAATCATATTCAAAAATACATCAAACAAATTATGCACCCTGACCAAGTGGTTTTCATCCCTGATATACAAGGATGGTTCAACATAAGTAGATCAATCAAGATAATACACCACATTAACAGATCAAAGGGGGAAAAAATCACATGATCACCTGTTTAGATGCAAAAAAAAACATTCAACAAAATGCAGCAACTTTTCCTGATAAAAAACACTTCAAAAAATGGGAATACAAGGAAACTTCTTCTAAGATCCAGAACAAAACAAGGATGCCTGCTGTAACAACTCTTATATAACATTGTGCTAGAAGTCCTTGCTTGAGCACTTAGACTAGAAAAAGATATAAAAGACATCCAAATTGGAAAGGAAGAAGCAAAAATTTCACTATTTGCAGATGACATGATCTTATATATAGAAAACCCTGAGAAATCTACAACAAAGTTTCTAGAATTTATAAATGAGTTCAGTAAAGTGGCAGGTTATAAGATGAATGTGCAAAAATGAGTAGCATTTCTATACACCAATAATGAACAATCTGAGAGGAAATCAAGAAAAAAATTCCATTTACAATAGCAACTAAAAGAATCAAATACCTAGGAATAAATTTAACTAAAGATGTAAATGAATTATAAGCAGAAAAATATACAACGCTGTGAAAGGAAATCAAAGAAAACTTAAATAAATGGAAGAATATTCCCTGTTCATGGATAGGAAGACTAAACATCATTAAGATATCTGTCCTACCCAAATTGATTTAAAGATTTATCACAATTCCAATAAAACTTACTGCAGCATTTTTTACTGAAATAGAGAAGCTAAATATGAAATTTATTTGTAAGGGCAAGGGGCCCTGAATAACCAAAGATATATTGAAAAAGAAAAATGAAATCATAGGAATTGCACTACCTGACTTTAAAACATGCTACAAGGCTACAGTGGTCAAAACTGCATGGTATTGACACAAAGATACACATACTGACCAATAGAATTGAATTGAGAGTTCTGTTACAGATCCCCAAATATGCAGCCACTTGATATTTGGCTAGACCTCCAAGCCCACTCAACTGGGAGAGAATGACCTCTTCAACAAATGGTGCTTAGACAACTGGATATCCATATCCAAAAGAATGAGAAAGGAACACCATCCCACACCCTATACAAAAATTAACTCAAGATGGATCAAAGACATAAATATAAGAGCCAAGACCATAAAGCTCCTAGAAGATAATGTAGGGAAGCATATACAGGATCTTGTATTAGGAAATGATTTCATGAACTTTACACACAATGCATGAGCAATGAAAGAAAAAAGTAGATAAACAGGATCTCCTCAAAATTAAAAACTTTTGCACCTCAAAGGATTTTGTCAAGAAAGTAAAAATACAGCCAACTTAATGGGAGAAAATACTTGGTAACCATCTACCTGATTGGGGCCTAATATTCAGCATATATAAAGAAATCTTGTATTTTGAAAATAAATTGACAAATAACCCATTTAAAAAATGGGCAAGTGATTTGAATAAACACTTCCCCAAAGAAGAAATACAAATGGCTGAAAAGCATATAAATAGATGCCCCAAATCACTAGCCTTTACAGAAATGCAGATCAAAACTTTAATGATATACCATCTGTATTAGTCAGGCAAAGGAGCACTAATGCAATATGCCAGAGACTGACTAGTCTTTATACAGGCTTGCCCAAAGGCCATTTTCTTAGATCCACCCTCATCAAGCATCTGGGTGTCGACCAAGCTCCAGACCTCACCCTCCAGGAGTGTTGGGATGATTGCCACATCTTACCCAATCTTTGGGTTAGAATCTTCGGCCCTCTAGTACAGTGAGGTGAAGACAACTTTCCCCTAACCTTTGGCATAGAAGTTCAACCCTCTCAGAGCAATGGGTTGACCACCTGGCCTTCTCTAATCCATGGGGGACAGATACACCCTTCTCAGACCTGTGGGATGTTGACTTTAACTGCCCTAATCTTTGAGGAATGGGCTCCACCCTCCCTGTACCCTGGGGCAGCAAAACTCTTCTTGAACATAGGGTGGAAACATCTACCCTTTTCAACTGTGGGGACAAACTCACCCTCTCTGCACCCTGGGGCAGCAAAACTCTTCCAGAACATAGGGTGGGAACATCCACCCTCTCCAACTGCTGGGACAAACTCACCCTCTCTGTACACATGGGTGGGGCTCCTCTCTTGGCCCAAGGTGATATCTTAATTCCTGATCTCAGCTTCCATGGTTTTCTCCTTAGAGCTGTTTATTCTTCAATGTCTCCTTTCCATGTCCTTTTCAGTCCAAGAAAACAGTGGTTTTGTTCATACAGTGCTCTCAAAAATGTTGTTGGTTTAGCATGAAAGAAGCAGGGGTCCAAGCCATCAGACAGTAAGACTTTCCACACGTCTTTATGAGATAACTGCATCTTCAATTTTTATTTACAAGTTCCAGATTTAGCTAAGTCTTCAAATGGGGCACTTTCATCTGGAAACTTGATTTCCAGAAACTTGGAAGTTCTGGAATCAGTTTCTGTTTTCTTTGTGCCCAAAAGTTCAGTACTTAGTGTATTTTGCTCATCTAGTATTTTGCTATAAGTCCCAAGGAGAAGACAAGCCACATTCTCTGAATTTACCTTGGAAAGCTATTCAGCTAAATGCTCCAGTTTGCCATTTTCAAATTCTGTCTTCCATATAACACCAGGAGTTAATCTTGGTAAGTTCTTTGCTACTTTAAAACATGGATCGCTTTTCCTCCAGTTTCCAAGAATAGTTTAATCATTTAGTTCTAAGGCATCATAAAAAGTCTCTTTAGCATCCATATTACTATCAACAATTTCTTCAAAGTGAATTAGGCCTTTTCCATCAAGCATTTAACAATTTCTCCAAAAAATACCCCTTACCCATTTATAAAACCGTTCCAACATTTTGGTAATTGCAAAAGCCCTTTCCCACTCCTCGGTACCAAATTCTGTATTAGTCAGCCAAAAGGGTTCTAATGCAATATACCAGAGATTGGTTGGTATTTATAAAGGGTATTTATTTGCGGTAGAAGTTTGCAGTTACCAGGCCTTAAAGCATAAGTTTCTTCCCTCACCAAAGTCCATTGTCACATGTTGGAGCAAGGCAGCTGCCAAGGTTTGCCACGGTTCAGGCTTCTTGGGTTGCTCTCTTCCTGAGGCTGGGTTTCTCTCCAGGCTTAGCTCCTCTGTTTCCTCCAAGAGGCTAGCTGTGAACTCTCAGGTGAATGTCTCATCTCTATCCCCAGGCCTTCTTTCCAACATCAGAATTCCAACATCAAAACTCTAACATCAAAACTCCTTCTCAAAAACTGCTCCCTTTGTCCTTTGCCTTGCCTTTTATATTTGATTTCCCCACCCACCAAGGGATGAGGCTCAATGCCCTACTGAATGTGGCCCAGTCAACACCCTAATCATAACTTAATCATGTCCAGATTAACAGATCATTTTACAAGCATGATTCAATATCGATTTTTGAAATTCCTAATTACATCAAACTTCCAAACGGCTGCACCATCTTACACCCAGTATACTGGAAGCTATTAAAACAACAACAGAGGGCTACAAGTGTTGAAGAGCATGTGGAGAAATGGGAATATGTATCCACTGCTGGTGGGGATATAGAATGGTGCAGCCATTGTGGAGGAAAGGTTGTCGGTTCCTCAGGAAGCTAACTATAGAACTGTCATATGATCCAGCAGTTCCAGTCCTGGGCATATACCTAGAAGAGTTGAAAGCAGAACACAAATAGATATATACAAACCAATGTTCATAGCAGCAGTGTTCACTATTGCAATAGGTTGGAAACAACCCAAATTTCCATCAACAGATGAATGAATAAATAATTTGTGGTACATACATACAATGGAATATTACTCTGCTATAAGAAAGAATGCACTATTAACACACATGAAAACATGGATAAATCTTTAACACTTCATGTTGAGTGACACAAGCCAGGCACTGAAGAATAATATTACATGACCTCACTGATATGATTTAAGCAAATTGAGCAGACTCACAGCACTAGATTCTGGAAGACAGGTTTACAGGAGAGAGAAAAGGAGAAGAAGGTTTTAAGTTAATGCCCACATGGGCAAAATCTATGACAAGGTAGAAGGGTGTATTTGTGCAGTGGTTGGGCATAACAGTTGGGCTGGGTGTTGCTGGTCTCTGAGGGTGGTAGGATGGAGAGTGTGGGTTACACTGTCCATGGAATTGGGGGGATGTTTGGTGGAGGGAGCAGCTGAACTCTGGGGATTTGCATGTATGTGGTTGATGTGAAAATGTTGATGTTCTTTTGGCAAATGTGGCAGTGGAGGCTTACTTGTTTAAGATGTTGAATATGGGGGAACAGGTCATACCTAGGGTAAGCTTTTAGGTAGTGTGTAGCATTCATCTCATCATAGGTGTTATATCAGGGGGTGGAGACTAACATAATGAGCAGGAAGCCGTTGGAATCCCATCATGGGGAGCTCTGCTATGATCTCAAATAGAGGGGCGGGAATCTCTTGAGGGTATAGACAGTACCTAATAAGGGAGGACAAGTCAGTATGTCAAGCCCTCAATGTTGTTGAAAGTAACTAAGAATCTGGTCTTTTAATGAGTTAATCTTGGTGGTTACTGTGTGTCCCAAGGGGAGAGGGAGTTAGGAATAGAATAGATGGAACACGGGACATTTTGGGGGTGATGAAATTGTTTTACATGATCTTGCAAGGATGGATGCATACCACATCAAATTCATCAAAATCTATAATAGTGCACCTCCAAAATATAAACCACAATGTAAATCATTGACCATGGTTAGTAGCAATGTTTTAATATTTGCACATCAATTGTAACAAATGTATCATCCACATACAAAATGTTACTAATAGGGGAAAGGGGAAAAGGAAGAGAACGTTTGGTATATTGGGACACCCTATATTCTATACATTACTTTTCTGTAACCTAAAACATCTTTGAAAACAAAATGAACAAAATAAGACACTGTGCTAATAAAAGAAAACAAATGTCACTATACATACAAGAAAACAGATATTACAGTGATGAAAGACATGATGTTAAAAATTTTTAATTTTATATTTTTATTTTTTTATTATTTCAAAACTTTAAAAAATTTTTGTATATTATTTGTTATTTTTAAAGCCATCATTATTATATCATTTTCCTATTGATTGTATTTGGTTATTTTGGGGCATCTATTTTGAAGAAGTTCTGTATCACAGAAGGGTTACGACTGTGGCAGGGGAGGATCATTGGTGCAGGTTGTCAGAGTTGGGAGATGCATGTGAGGAGGTTCACCTTGGTCATACTATAAGACATATGAATATGTTCAAGTGTTCAAGGGGCATTGTCACAGTGGGTGGAGACCTACACAATAACCAAAGAAATGTTGAATTCCATCATGAGGAGCTCTGTCACATTCTCTAATGGTACGCAAGTATACCCCAAGTAGAGGGGCAATGACTAGTGAAGGAAGATGGACCATTGATGGGCCCTTGATATTCATGACTAAGCTTACAAAACTTTACTTTTGAAATTGAAATATAGCATAGTATTATAGAGTGCCTAAGCATTACCTCCTGAGAGTCTCCTTTTTGCTCAAATGTTACCTGTCCCTAAGCCAAAACATAGCATATAAATTTATTACTTTCCTCCAACATGGGACATAACTCCTGGGGATGACCATGCCTGGCACTGAGGGATTACTACCAAGTACCAACTAGCAATGCAACCAGAAATAGACCTTGACCAAAAGGGGGAAATTGTAAACACAATTGAGTTAAGAGATTTCAAAATGAGTCAGATCATTTCAGACATTACACTAATGCACATCTCAGCAGAAAGTCATTGACTGCAAAAGTAAATATTACCTCAAATAGCATGGCTCCTGAGGAATCTGGAGACATCCAGACACTATAGGTAGGGCAGACAGCCCAGGAGGTTGGTGCCCTGCCAGTGGGTCATACTTTGGAATTTATGCTCTCCTGTGTGACAGTGTTGGAATCAGTTGTCTTTTCACTACATATGGTGCTGCTGTCCCTCTATTTGAGCCTATAGTTATTACTTGAGTTGAGAGTTGTATGTCCAAGAGACTTAACTATTTGATCTGTTCATGTGCCAGTTGGTCCTGAATCTCAACAGACTTGCAACACCCACTCTCCAGTTCATTGGTCTCATCCAGGACAACTAACAAGGAGATAATGACTGACAATAACCATCTCAAGGAACAGAGAGAGTCTTCAACTGCAAGCAAGAAAGCCCCATCCATCTGACCCTTTGGATTTAAACCTCCTCTCAATTAGAGGTGGAGTGTGTGTCACCATCACAGAATCCTCAGGATTGAGGAATGGACAATGGAATAGATTGGACTTACAGTTGTTTTACTCTAGACTTGTTGTAGTCCTAGCAATGGAAGACCTTTTATCATGGATGTGGAGGCAGTGGCCACTGAAGGCTGTGAGAGGAAAGAGATGAAAAAATAGGTGTAATTTACGGGCATTTTCAGGACTTGGGAATTATCCTGAATGACATTGCAATGACAGATACAGGCCAGTGTATACCATGTAATAACTTGCAAAAATGTGCAGGAGAGAGTGTAAAATACAATGTAAAGTATAATAATTGCTTAGTGTCAATGCTCCAAGATGTGTTCATCAATTGTGATAAATGTACCACACTAATGAAGGATTTTGTTGATGTGGAAAAATGTGGGAGAGCTAGGGAATGAGGCATATGAAATTCCCCTATATTTTTTGTGTAACATTTATGTAATCTAAGTTTCTTTTAAAAAGAAAATTAAAATGTATATTAAAAAAAAGAAACAGCCTCTTCAAGGAGAATGCACAAATATTGAAGTTAGAATCATGCTTAAATATAACTGAAAGCTAGAAAAGCAACTTTCTGGAAGCCACAGTTTGTTTCCATCTCAACTTTGGAAATCAAAACTTTGTCTTACAAGTCTCACCTAGAGAGGAAGAATTCATTAGTATGGGCTGTGCTATGGTGGCCATCCAACTGCCAACCCCAGGCCTGGCCCTTTCTTGAGCATCTCCATTAGAGGTGCCTAGTCTACAGGGCAAAAAGTTTCCCTTTCGCTCACAATCATCATGTGAAATGATTCTGGACTCTTCTCAGGTCTTTTTTCATTCTCTGGAAAATGCACAAGCAACTTTGCATTATACAATATGGTAAGCATCCAGTCCTTTAAAGCCAAGGAGAAGATGCTGAAGACCCAGCAGGAAGAAGAGTGCTGGCTGCTGTAGCTGGCAATCATGTGGCTTAAAGACAGGCTGCCAGATCTGGCCATAGAACAGAGGAATCCTTCACCATGTCAGAGGCAGAGGTTTCTAGAAATGTTAGGAGTTCTCTCCTTCCATATGATGGGGGCAAAAAATAAAGGGAGTGATTGGCTTTATCAATTCAACAAAACACAGGGAAGATAGAATAATATAATTTTACTTCAAGGCAATAAAATAACTAATCCTAACATACAAAACAGCAATTTCCTTCAGGAAGGCTGTTGAAGAGGGTTTGTTGGTGTTCCTTATCCACAATTTGAAAAAGTTTAGGTATAAAGTAAAATGACTAATCTACATGAGTCTATTGCTAATGATAACTTAAAAATCAACATTTTTCTTATGATTTGTATGAAAGGTGTCAGAGAGGAAAGGCAATGGAAAACATCAGAATGATTGGAAATGTACCCAAAGTTGTTCTTCATTTTGGTTTCATGCTTTTGAGCAGCCTTTTCACTGAAACCTTCAGTACTAGTTTCCTTTGGACTGGGTGTGGGTTTAAAGTTTTCCTTTTATCAGTTATCGAAGTAATAATAAAGTCAAACCCTTCTGATAAGCAAACATTTTATGATTGTTTTTGATAACATCGTCACCTCCTGGCATTGTCACAACAATGGGGATGTTATTCCCTGAGAGCTGGGCCCTGACAGGTATTCACACAAACTTATTTGCTAATGAAGGATGTCAGTGTTTTTCAGAAAGTCATGCACCAGAAGAGGACTTTTGAGTTTGCTACATGAATACAAATGCATTGCCACAAGGCTAACAATAGGTTTAATTTGCCTGAAAAGAGACTATTATTTATAGGCTGCAGAGGTGACCACAAATAGGTGAAGATCACAAAGTTTAATGCCATACTTTCTGGTGAAAGTCTTTGTTATTTTACAAAATAATATTTTTTTCCTGACATATCTTAATCAAATGGTCCTTTTTTCTACCTTTAAAATATGTTAATCTTTTTCTTAAAAAGGCATGGGTCTTATGGCTTCCATTATTTTCCTGGAGATATCAATGCAAAAGAATTAATTTTAGCATAAAAATTACTTTAATTAATGCTTTTAAATGTTCTTTTTGTAAAATAAAAGGATAACTCAAACTAGGCCTGCTAAAATGAACATGCCCAGGCTACCCCCTTCCTTCCTTCCTTCCTTCCTTCCTTCCTTCCTTCCTTCCTTCCTCCCTCCCTCCCTCCCTCCCTCCCTCCCTTCCTTCCTTCCTTCCTTCCTTCCCTCCCTCCCTCCTTCCTTATTCCTTCCTTCCTTCTTTCCTTCTTTCTTCCCTTTTCCTTTCTTTCTTTGTTTCTTTTTCTCTTTCTCTTACTTTTAGTCAAACATTCTAATCAAATTCAGCAACATTTGTGAAGATCTAGTCCTCAAACTGGTGGGAGAGAACAAAAGGAAGTGTTGTATCACCCCTTAGGAGAAGAGGATGAGCTGTGATAGTTGTCAGGAGACCTCAGATACTGAATCCCCACTGCCCTACCCAAGGCCTTTCCAACAGGATGAAGCCCAGAGCATTGGAGCACTAGGTGGAGGAAGCCCACACCATGGCCATATCTATATTCTATTCTGCAAATTATAGAAGGCCACATATTTGGGAATCAATTTCTGACCATATACAGGGAGTTAGGGATGAAAGCACATAGGGAGAATGGCTCACACAATACCCTATACATATCTCCTCTTCTTGTGTCAGGGCTGGTCTGAACTGTTCTTGAAAACATGTACCAAGGATGGTGGGATGAGATGGGAGGAAGTGATATTTGTCCGTTAAACAGCAAAGAGTGTGTACTTGATCCATTACAAAATCTAATGATCCTTTGCCAGGGGTGAAGAGAATAATACAAAATGTGCCAGTCAGCTGGGGGTAAGAGTGGGATGCTAAGTGCTAAGCAATAGTGTGGGAAGTTGCCTCCCAAACCAAAGCTACTGGCTCACACAATCCCTTAGGGTCCTGACTCACTGTAAGACCTAAGGATAAGAGAAATACAACACAGAGGAAACCAAGTTGGTCTTTTCCAGACTGGAATTCTGCCTGCTTCTTTTCATATACAGATCAAACTGAGAAATGCAACTCCTTCCTCACATTCTGGGGTGGTAATTAAAATAACAAATATTCAGGGCCAGTCTCCCAGGTTACTATGATCAGCCTGAATACTTAAGGATTCACTTGAAAGAACTCAGAGTGGTGTCATACCTAAGAAAGAGTTTGACACGTTTCCTCATAATAACAAAATCTCTGAAATCCCACTCTATTGTGACAGTTGCAAACATATTAAATTGCATATTAATATAATGAGTGAAACATCTTTGGAGTTACAAAAAAAGTTCTTTCTAATCTTTTCATCATAAGAAAGTAGAAAACCTTCTTTTTAAAGGTGTCTTTAAAGTTGCAGAGCTTTTTTTTCTGTGCTTTTTATACTAACATCTAACTTGTCCTCTCTGGTTGTGAGCAAGTCAAGAATGTTGTCATGCTCCTTGACCTCTTTGCATCCCCATGGCACTTTCCTTCAGGCAGCCCACTTCCAGGAACAGCTCATCTAGATTGCTGTGGATCTTCTGATGAAAAGCTCAGAGGTGTGGGTTCTTTGGCAAGCCTCAGCACTGATGGCAGAGTTGGCCCCTCCATTGATGGAGTCTGAATTATCCAGTTTTCTGAGGTTTAGGTGGCTGCTTGGTACTTCCCTACTCTTTTTTACTTGGAATCATTGCTTCTTTCAATCTGCTGCCAAGCTGGAGGTAAGGTGCATTTCTGTATGAAGGGTATAGGTTTTTTTTTTTTTTTTTTTTTTTTTTTTTTTAAGAAGGGACCACAGATTGAAACTGAGACCAGGTATGGGGGAAGCAGGCACTCAACCACTGAGCTACATCTGCATCTCAAGGGTATAGCTCTTGATGTAGACTGACTTGGTGAAGTGCCAGTCAGTGTCTGGGCAGGATAAAGTGGGAGGTGATCTTTCTGGCACTTCCAGAGTCATCCTGCAGCAACAGGCCACTGTCTACTCCATCAAAAGCCTGCCCAGTGAGAACTTGTGGCTTAGATATAATTCTCTTGATTGCTATGGATTGAGTTCATATATTTAAACTAAATGCACTTTCGTTTTTTCTTTTTTTTTCATTTTTCTCTTAATGCAAACAACAATGTAGTTCACATTTTTGTATTTCTATTTTGCTCAATTACAATTAACTATCTAGAATATATACCTTGCCTTGCACTATATGTTGAATGCTCCTCTTTTTCTCTACAGACGTGATCTTTGCCAAATATGATGTGTTCTGAAAATTGCATGAATTTTTTTCCTGGGCTTGATAAAATCTTTTTCATTTTTAAGTTTCCTATCATACAACAGTGTTATTATGCCTTTACCTGTAGAGTTAAGGAGGTTTCCCAACTGTTTTGTAATATTTCAGGAGCTTACCACTAAAATGTTCCTGTTCCATTTGACTTTCTAGGGTTCTGTTGAACAAAACTCATCATGATATTTACTGGGAAGGTACAAGGTGCTTGAATTGAAAGTTTGTATGATAGTTTATATTTCTTGCAAATTTCTTTCTTAAATACTTAGCATTATATTGTTCTTTAATAGCTAAATATTTGCTCCTTTCATTGTTTTTTGAAAATCTAAATTCTTGACAATCCATATGCTTTTTATTCCTTCAAAAATCTCTTAAGGATAATGGAAAAGAGTATTCTGAAGATAAAAAAAATGAATTTCCATTCAAAATATTACCCTTAAAGTATTGTTGATTGTAGATTTACTGAAGTAAATTCCCCCATCATGTGTGTTCATCATCATTCCATTAAAAATTAAAGCCAACTTCTGAACCACAGATGTTCCTAGTGGTTTTGGCTAAATATCATAGAAAATCACTTGCTTAAAATATCTAGTGGAAGGAATAAATAGCATGCACAGATACATGCGAAATTTCATCAGAGAAATTTCATTAGGGTGCAATGAAAGGCTAGAAATAACCATTTTAAGAGCACACAAACACAATATCAGATACAAAGTATTCCTTCAACGGGTTCATCAGTAGAGTCAGTACATCTAAGGAAAGAATGAGTAATCATGAAGATAAGCAAATAAGCAACAGTCAAACTGAAAAAATGTTTAAAAAGGAAAATAACTAGAATGGGAAAACAATTATCCAAGACCTGTGGGATAGTACTAAACAACTTAACATACATGTAAGTAGAGTTCTACAACAAGAGTAGAGAGGGAATGGAGCAGAAGAGATATTTAGAGAGATAATGGCCAAGAATTTCCCAAAATAATGAAAGACATCAATTCATTGGGTCACAAACAAGCAAAACCCCAGGCAGGATAAAATTAAAAAAAAAAAAACAGCTCAATCAGCCATAAAACATATCTAGATTCATCAGACTCACTGTTGGGATACAAGTATAAGTATACAATAGCAAAGAAGTCCCAGGAAAACACATATTACATACAGTAGAAAAAACATAAATTTTATGAGATTTACTGTCGGTTATGTTCCAAGCCAGAAGAAAATGTAAAGATATACTCAAAGTAATGAAAAGTAATTCATTCAATACCCACTGAAAACTACTTTCCAGAATAGAACCAAAATTAAGACTTTCTCAGAATATTAACACACCCACTCATACAACACAAAGGAAAAAATATTTTTGCAGGCAGAATTGCATTTTAAAAATAATCAAGGCCAGACCATGAAAATAGAGGGACACCAAATATGGACATAATTGACAGTGAAAATTAAACAAATGAAGGCAAACATATCAAATATTTGATTTTTAAAATTTAATGGCTTTCAAAAAACAACTTCCTAAAATAAAACTAGACTGGTTAATTGCTGGTTGTAAAGCCAACAGAAATATACAATTTATGAAAAAAATTTATGAAAAAAATAATAATACAGGAAAGATGAAATAGAATCTCTACTACTTTACAGTTCTAATGTTATAAATTATGTGTTATATTATTTTAGGTACACTCTGATAAAATAAATAAATATAAACTAATCTCTAGGGCAACCACTAAAAAGAGAGAAATAAAAAATTACACATTTAAGGGATTAAGGCTTAGAAGTCACCAGTCACCACAAATATTAAAAGGATGTAACAAAATTTTATTAAAAACTTATATTTGTAAAATTTGATAATGTAGAGGAAATGTATATTCCAAATGTATTTAACATCTAAAGAAATGGATAATCTCTTCAGTCTTATTTCTCTTAAAGAAATTGAATTTTTCCTAAAAAGCTGCCAAATGACAAAAAATCTGAAATTACTTTAAAAATGTAAAAATCTCACCTTTTGTTCACACTGGAATGTGGGTAGAGGGCTGTGTGACGCCTCTACAACCCTGCAGAAGTGGACAATGTCTTGGGAGATAGCAGAGCAACAACATAAAAGAAATTTGTGTCCCAGGATTACTTCAAGAGAAAATAATCATCCACAAAGCCAAGTCAGCTAAAGTCTACGCGGTCACACACAAGGACTATACTTTTTCCTATGTTGGATCTCTCTGTTTCCCGAAATACTATCTTACACCAAACAGCCTGTATCTGACTAATAAAGTTTCTTTCCCCAGTCCAATCACATCACCTGATAAATCACTTCCCTTTACAGAGTTCTTTCTTTCAAAAATAAGTCTATACATATATATTTGAAAACATTTAGCAGCTGTCTCTAAAATTACACTGTCTTCTGTTGGCAGCTCTAATGAAGTCTGCCAGAACATATCCCTTTCAAAACTCCCTGGATTCATTAATAATTTTTAATAAAATAAAATTATATATTAGATGTTTTCAATTCTAATGAGTAGTATAAATTTGTAGAAAAAAATGTTACGTATATGTTGTCATTATATTAAATTGTAGGTTTGTGAAGAGAAGTGACATGATAAAACTGACATTTAGCTGTATCACTGGCCCCTACATTGAGATGAGACATAAAAGGGATTAGGCAGAAGAGGAAAACAATCCAGAAGGTTTTCCATATATAATTTGGTGATTAAGAATGTGAGCTCTAAAATCAGTCTGACTGAATTCAAATTTGAACTTGACCTTTAACATGTTATCTGACCATAAACACGCACTGAAAACTTGCTGGTTTTCAACATCTGTAAAATTCAACCATTCAAATAAATTTATTGTCACTCTTTGAGTGTACTGGGGATAAATTATTGACAAAATCTTGCGCTCATTGAGGTTTCATTGATGGGAAACCAGAGGTTAAACAAGAAGCATAATCAAAATATATGCCTGTTTGATAAGGATAATTGGTCTAGAAAATAAATGTAGCATTGATGAGGGATGGGGTAAGGGGGCAAATGCAATTTTAAATAGGACGTTAAGGTATGGTCTTATGAGGAAGAGAATGAGAAAAGACCTAGTCAGTTATACTATCTGGGAAAAGGGCATTTAGGAAGAAGAAAAATTGGTAATATTCCAGGCAGCATCAGAACTAATGTGACTAGTTCTGAAAATAAAATAGGGTGATTAGGTCAGTGTGGCTGCTCCAAAATGAAGGTGATGGGCACTATATTAAATGTGATGATTTCACAGAGGTAAGGAGTTGGGGTAAGATCAGGTTAGAAATGTAGGCTTTAGGAAAAATTTTGATATTTACTCTTAATTTACATCAAGTCTTGTATATTTTTTGAAGAGAAGTGACATGATATGACCCATGTTATAGCCATATCGAAGTCCCCTATATTGATATGAGGCTCAAAGGGGATTAGGCAGAAGAAGAAGAAAATCTAGAAAGCTGTGGCAAAAATATCATGACTGACAGCAAAGTTTTGGCTAGAATGGTAGCAGAGCAGAGGCTGAGTATTAGTCATAGTCCAAATATATTCCGCACAGAGAATCAATATAATATGCCAACAGAGTGGATTTTAGGTGTGCAATATAGAGAAAATTCTAGGATTACACTTGTCTTTGCCTGAACAAGTAGGAGATGGTTTCTCATTAAATAAGATCAAATTTTAGATATTGCAAGTATCTACCTGAGAGTTATCTTATTATCATAGATAATTTACACTAATTATTTGCCTAAAGACCTTTGGATATTGTCTGGCACTAAATAGGTGCTCAGTAAATAAAATCTATTTTTTTAACATTATTATGTAACATTAATCAAATGCTTACAAATATATTGTCCATATTTTGTCATGGTCATTCCAGTCTTATTTTCTTTATCTTTTTAAAAATAGCTCATGATTTACAATACATAGAATTTTGATATACCACCATGAACAAAAGTATTTTGTCTTAAAAATATTTCAGACGACCTCTTACATAAAATATGATATGCACTGATATGAATAGAGAAAATAGAGGAACAATGTAAATAGTGTTTTCACATTGCCCAAAGTTTATATAACATTTGTTTAATAACATCATAAATACGTTCTAGAATATATTATAAGAGAAGAAGAAAGTCTGTATTTAGTTAAGGCATAAGCAATTCTTAATCTTAATATTGTCTATAACGTTAGAAAAACTGTTGACTTTCATTGCCAACAAAAACCAGATGAAAACCTTGTCTAAATTATAAAATATGTATTCATGAAAGAAAGTCCATCAAGTTCCTGAAAAAGAACAGGAAATATCAAGGGCTTGTAAGTGTAAGTAAAGACCCAATGCATATATAAAAAGAGAGATTAATTTAAAAAGTATAGTATTAACAAATAAATGTTTATCAAAGACAGATAATTGCAAACAAAGAGAAATTGTAATACAGAGATTCTAGACAACATAGGGTACAGAGCAAAATAAATATTAATACAGTAATTTACATTAATATTACACATGAAAAGTTAAACATTTTATAGTAATTCAGAATGTAGAGGATAATAAAACAGATTTTAATAATTTGAATAAATTAATGAACAGCGATGAATTTGTGAGAATTCATTAAAAATTTAATCACATAATTTGAACTTCAATATTTCAAAAATCATTTAAGAAAAGAGTATATGCAATTTAACAATTAATACATAAATATATTTTAAGAATACAAATCACTTGAAGGCAAAAATTATATCTAACAACAGTTGCTTAAGTTTAAATAAATCTTAAATATAAGAACATGAAGAAAACATACTTTCTTAAATATATGTTGAATAGCAGCGAAAGTAAAACTGCAGTTCCAGATTATGTAGAGGTACTTTTAAAAGGAAATATTAGTTAATGCTTAAAATGTACAAGGTTTTTATTTGGAATAATGGAAATGTTTTGGTACATTTCATATATAAGATTATTCTAGATAACCATGAACAAAGCTCTCAAAAATGGCTAGGATAATTTTATTTAATTTAATAATTCAAAATATTTTCCAGATTTTCTTCTATGTTTTCATACACTTTTTCTAAAACATAATTCTACCACTATATTTTACTTTGCTCTAGGATCAAATATTAAAGTACTTTTTTTTTTTACTTTTAACAGTTTGTTTCTTTATGAATAAGGTTACCAAAAATATTTATAAAACACTGGCCAAATTTCTCAAAACAAAAGCTATTGCATATTCAAAACTTTGCAGGAAGATAAGCATTTTGGTTGTCATGGTCAACATTTATTGGTATTAAATTAAATTCTTTCCATTTTTCATATGATTTTGTCTTCAAAATAACCCTCTGGATGTAGCATTACTTGTCTGCTTTAGTTGAGGAAACAAGATTTCAACTTTCAGTGACTTAGTAAGGAATATATAGAAAAACATGAGAGATCTGGGATCTGAACCCCGGATTTTCAACTCCAAAAAAAATCACTCTTTAAGACTGTGCTAAATTTCTTCCCTACATAAACAATTGAATAAATTTCTGAAAGAGCCATTCATTATAAATTTCTCTGAATTTGGAATATTCATGGGAACTTTTATAATATATTTTGAAGATTAATATTTTTTTTCCATTTCACACTAGTAGCCCATAAAATCACATATATTTAACAACAGGATTAACCCATATTCATGGCTTCCAAATTCTATGTAGATTTCTGAAAACATATTCTTGCATACGTTCCACAGAATGCATCTTCTAATAGAGGAAGGTTCAATATAAATGCAAACTAATTAAAGGATGCTAGTGTATTTAGAAAGAAGTCAAGTAAATACCGAAATTGAAAAGAAAGAAAAGATGCACTTATATATTCAACATTACTGTCACTTCTATTTCTTGGACACCTCTCTCTTCTGCATGACTCTAATGAAAGCATTTTTTATGTCTTTGTTCCTAAGACTATAAATGAGTGGATTCAGCATGGGGATCACATAGTATAAATTACAGAGGCCACTTGATCCTTTCCCAAAGAGTAGAACTTCTTTGGATTTAAATAAGTAAAACATATAGTGCCATAATAGATCATGACTCCCAGTTGGTGGGAAGCACATCTAGAGAATGCTTTGCATTTTCCTGAAAAGGAATTAATTTTCAGGATAGTAGACAAAATAGATATGTAGGAAACAGAGTTTGTGCTAAGAGTCACCATTACATCTAAACTACCACAAATCATTAATATGACTTCAGTGTCATGGATGTCAGTGCAGGACAGAGTTAAAATTGTAGTTATGTCACAGTAAAAGTGATAGATTACATTGGAGCCACAGAAATGCAATCTGTTGATGAAAAGAAGGTTGACTAATGATTCAATAAAATTAATCATAATTGGACCCAGTGATGAGGATGTGCCAGACTCTCGTGGACATATACAACTGGGTAGTGAAAAGGGTAACAGATAGCTCCATAGCAGTCATAGGCCATTAATGAGAGAAGGAAAAATTCAGTAACAGACAAGATGTAAAGCAGCCCATGAATAAAATATTCTTGTTGGAAGCCAGTAAGTTCTGTATGGTTTTAGGTATGATAACCGTTGTGTAACTGAGGTCAAGGAAAGACAGGTGACTGAGGAAAAAGTACATGGGAGTGTGAAGCTGGAGATCCAGGCAAATTATCAGTATCATTCTTGCATTTCCCAACAGCGTAATCAGGTACATCAGGAGAAATATCATAAAAAGGAACCGCTGAATCACTTCAGAGTTTGTAAAGCCAAAAAGTATGAAGTCAGGCACATTTGTGCTATTCCTTCTTTCCATAATACAAATCAAGTGTTTTAAACTGTTAAGAAACTAAAGGTGATACTAAGTATGAATGAGTTCAAAACTGTTTCTTTATAGGAATGATCTGTTATATTCTAAAAATCAGCTCAATCAGTTTAGAATTTCATAAGGAAAAGTAGTTTGCAAAATATGAAAAAATGTTAGTTTGACTACCAATTATAAATTAGGTAAATTCAATATTTAGAAATTATATAATACAGAAATTTATATATATATCTGCATATATATTGCATAATTAGATTGAACATGACATTGTTATAAATATATCACCCCATTAGCATACTTACCCAGATGAAAACAATATACCATAGGTATGATTCTTTTTTTTTTTTTTTTTTAAAGATTTTATTTATTTATTCATTTATCCCCCCCTTGCTGCTTGTGCTCGCTGGGTCAGCTAACCACACCGCACAAGCGGGCTCGCCTTCACCAGGAGGCCCCGGGAACCGAACCCCGGGCCTCCCATATGGTAAACGGGAGCCCTACTGATTGAGCCACAGCCGCTTCCCAGGTATGATTCTTGTACACACTTTTAGATGAAAAAAAGGGCACATTAAGTTATTTACCTAGAGTCACAATCATTAAGTATTGTTGGCACAATGATTCTAATAAGATCTGTTGTGTCCAGATACATAACTTATATTTAATTTCAGCAAATTAAAAAAACTATGCTAAATATCTAATAAACAATGATAAGAGTTTTAATGCATCATTTACTGTTCTTTCCTATCCAACATGATTTAGTAAAAATGACATGTCAGATATGAAAAACTTTATGACTAGTAATATTAGAGTGCCCACATTACTTTGGAATTTCAGATATATTTTTATCAGATTATTTAATCAAATTTCTGCCAAAAATGATATTTTCAAAATATGTACATTGCTTGATCACTCTGATTATATCAGTTCTATATATCTTTTTCTAAAATCCTAGCATTACCTAGGTAAGGTCTACATATTATATATATATATGCATATGCACATCCTTCTAAAGCACCATCTCTTTTAGATAAACTAAAATGTTCTAATTTGAGATTAATACTGACCATAAGTCATATTTGTTGAAAGACTTCCAGTATTATCTGTCCAGAAATTTGTCAACCTCTAGTTTTTATCACAAGGAAAATATGTAAACCATTTGTGAAGCCTGATATTTCTGTGATATAGTATTTTATTTTTTTTAGCTAACTTATGTTTACTTTTAGAGCATAATTTATTTTTTGAGGTCAAATAAATCAAGAAAATTTTTGTTCAGATTCTGGTCAAATAGATATTATAAGACAATTATGACTCATATGTATTCCAGAGTGTTACTGTGAACACAAGCAAAGCAGAGTATCCCTTATCTTTTACCCTGATAAATGTCAAAGCACCTCTTATATTGAAGATTGTGGATAATGCAATATTTGGTCATCTCTGGGACTAATTTCCAAGGAAGATTGCTTGACTTTATGCCAAGGATAAAAGTTCTAGGAATAATGCACCTGTGTCAGGTTTGTAACAGAAATTTGACTTCCCCTTAAAAACCACATAATATTGAGCAGCACTTTTGGTATTCCTGTGATGTTCTAATTTATGACTAGGTAAAAGAATAGGTATTTCTAGAGAAACGCTTAATTATTCGGTGGTTGAAAGGCCAGATCATTATCAACCAGGGATTTAATAGTATATTTTTCACCATGAAATAATTTAATATTTAAAATTTGACACTATCAAAGATTGAACACTGTTCATTATTCAAAATCATTAAATAATTAAATTCAAAGATAAAAATAGAAATCATTCATAGATGTTATTCTTCAGATGTATTTTCTTCTATTTTCTTTTGTGCGTATAAAGCTTCTTTATATTTATGCTTATATATTTATATAACTTTACCACAGCTGTATTCCCAGTCATTTTTATTTAATATTATTTATTAACTATATGCAATTTGACCAATATTAAAAAAACACAGTTGAAAAATCCATAATCTCAAGAATTTTGCATTGACTGGTGCAACATAACTAACTTCTTTACAGGAGTGTGGACCAGTTGATGAATGGGCATTTTTGAGAAATCACAAGGAAAACCTGTTTATCCAGTCAGGCTAGAGAGTATCAACTAATTCATCAACACAGTAGATGTATTGTTTTATTCAACCACAACAACGTTTGTGCAAGTTATATTATTATTTTAATGTATTGACTTTTATTATATTAAAATAAATGAGAGAGAATAAAGTAAAAATCATTGCTGAGATGAGTACAGTTTCTATAATTTTATTAATGCCCCAAAGCTTCCTTCCTCTATATACAACTAGATGAAATAATTCTTTTTTTTTTTTTTTTTATTATGGGTAAAAATCAAAATTCTCACAATACATACAAACATTTGCAAAATGATATATAAATATATATGCATGTATGTGTATTTGCTTACAGAAATGTTATTTATATATATATATATACATATATTTTAAGAGGTGCTTAGATTACCTAAAATATTACACAGAACCCACTGGGATCCTTTGTTAATTAATGATAATGAAATTAATTTTCATGTAGAATAAGAAGCAACTGATAAAAGAAACTGCTTACAAGGCTGAATTTTAGGAGACAAGATGATAGTATGGATCAAAGGGATTTCAAAACAATATATTACATATTTGAATGAATCTTTGAATGTATAAGTATTCAATTGAACAAAAATCCAATGAAAATGAGAAATAATTATTTGCAAATTAAAAAGTCAGCATTAATTTATTTCACAATAGGTGAGTTTGGTTTTTAAGATGTTCTATGTCAATACTACCTCAATAGGGTCATCTCACTGACTGAAAATCACAGATGGAGTTTTTCTTCCAGGATTGAAATTAATTTTTATATTCATTAAGTGTACTTTGAAATAATTTAATAGTCAAGGAAAGGATTATTTACAAAATACTTTTTTTGACTAATCTTTTTTGCTGAATCTTTATTGGTGGTTTCCGTATATGATCTCTAATAGTAAGATTTTGTTGGCAGAAGATGGAACAAGAAATAAAAAGGGGACATGACTTACTTGATCTAAATTTCAACAAAATTAAAACCTTATCCCAGACAATTATTGTGTCATTTTTTAAAAATTCTGTTTATGCTTTTGATTCTCATAATTTTTTATGTTATTTGGAGCTCTTTTAAGGAATTTTTGCTCTATTGTTATTTTATATTGTCACTCATATTTCTAGAATACAAAGGTCTAATTTTCTGATGGTACTACTTTACACATGTGTATTTATATGCTTATACTAAAAAGTATATGTTTTTATATAGTTTTACTATTCATCTGTTTCTTACAGACATCATATAGTTGTGTCTTTCTTTTTTAATAGAATTAGTTACTGGGTCTTATGGGAGTGTTTATGCAACTTAAAATTAAAATAATGATTTATGTGCTAATTTCATTTCATGTCATATTAAAGAGAGGCAGGGATGGTACTCAACAGTTCAATTGTTCTGCATGAGAGAACTAACAGATACTGATCTTGGATAGCAAGGAAAAGTGGATTTATTTGCTGGTAGGCATCTTGAGAGGTATAGTTATGAATCAAACTCTCTATTAAGGATTTTTTTCTCAGTTTATATACTGGTTGAAACAAAAAAAATTAATAACCAGGGTGACATTTCAAAAAGGGGCCTGGAAAATTAGTTTTTTGCTTCATCAGTTAACCTTAAAATATACATGGTAGCTTGGGTAGGGCAATCTTGCAGTGGGTGATAAAGATGAGAGGGTGATATAGATGTCAAGGCTCAGAGAGGGACAGATATGAATATACAGATAAAGACTGAATAAAAGATAAGAGCAAGGGAGTGCATAGTTATACATTTTTATGGAGCCAAATCTGGTTAATGTTAAATCTTTAGCTGTGCTTGCTTCCTGACATGTGAGCAAGAGTTATGTTGAATTTATTATTATAACATATAGAACAATGCCTTGTTATTTACGCTATACTGGATTTTTATAGTACTACAATATAATGCAAAAATTCTGACAATTCTTTCAGGGATTCTTTTTAGTTACTATATTATTTACTATTAAATTTTATTTCTCTGATTTTTTAAAAACATACTTCATTCAATTATATTGTTAATGTTTTCTCTGAGGATGCAGTTTACATCCATAAATCATTTTATTGCTCTCAATATTATTGTGATTCTTTCCAGGCAATGAACATGGCAGCATAAGACACTCAAGGTTCTGTTCACCCAAAGATTATTTGAAATGCTACAATAAAGGGCCAGACTCTCTTCCTCAAAACTCCAGAAAACAATTAATTGATTACAGTAACAGGGTGAGTCCTGAATCAATAAATGTAACCTAAAACCTCACAATTTGGTTTCAGGTTAAGCCTCTTAATGGGAGAGTTAAAATCTCAAGGAGAACATTAACCAACACAGAGTAAATGTCAAAAGATTGTAAAAGGTGTTTTTTCCATTGATTTGTGGTTGTTGTTGTTGGTGGTGGTTCTTGATACTCAGTGATATATTTGGCATATAAACAGCTGAGTACCATCTTAAGAGAAAGAAAACTCAGGGTCTAAACCCCTAGTTAACATATTAAAATATTAAACTTTGCATTGTGTAACAAGTTTACAAGACAAAGACACAAGATCACGGCTCATCCAAAGAAGTAAGGTAAAACATCAGAAATTTCCAAAAAGAGAGAAAGGATTAGGAGGAATATTCAAGGAACTAATGGCAAAAAAATTCTGTAATTTAATGAAAGTCATAACCATACATTCAAGAAGACCAGTAATAACAAACAGGATAAACTTGAGAAGAACTAAACCTGGATAGTAAATCTGTAGGATGAAATGACAAGGAGAGAGTCTTCAGAAAGCTGGAATTGAAAATCAACATGTTACATGGAAGACAGTCCTTATAAGATCAAGGGCTGATTTAACAGCCAAACCATAAAAGGCATGAAGGCAGTAGGATGACAAAATTAATTGCTGAGATAAAACTATTTCAATAGAGAAATTTTTATCTAGTAAGAGAGTCTTAAAAATGAAAGAGAGATTAAGACATTCCTAGACTTAAAAAAGCTGAGCTATTCATCACTGCTAGACCTCTCCTACAATCTATGCTACTGGGAGCTTTTCAGATGGAAAGGAAAGGATACTAGAGACTAGATCAAAGCAGCATAAAAGAATAAAGAATTTTGGTAAAGGTAACCATATAGATCATATAAATCCTCATATCATATTATATTGTATTGTATTGTATTGTACTGTACTGTACTGTACTGTATTGTATTGTATTTTTCATATGTAGTGCACTTTTATTTGAACAGGTTCTAAAAAATCACATGCTTGCAAATTAATGGCAATTCTATGGTTTATATGCTATTTAATGTTTAACGATATAATACATAACAAGTGCAACAAAAAAAATGATCAAATGATGTGATGTAGGAACAAGATTATCAAATCAAATGAGATTTTTATAGATTTTAGATCTTTGATTTAAGCCCAATGACAATTCACAAGAAAATTTCTGAAAAAGAAAAAGAAGGTAATGAGAAGAGACTCAGAATACTATGATACAAAAATCAAATAGATACACAATAAACATTAATGGAATATTTAAGGGGCATAAAAGTAAAAAAAACAAACCATGTACAAATACCAAAAATGGCAAAAGAATGTTCTGCATTATCAGTAAATACTTTAAATGCAAATGGACTAATTTCTACATCTAAATGTAGAGATTGGACAATGGCTAATATTATATGATTTTTACAAGGAACTGAACTTAAATTCAAAGACACAACTAGATTGAAATTAAATGGTGGAAAAATACTCCATGAAAATAAACAAAAGAAAGCTAAAGTAGCTTTACTAAATAGACAAAATAATCTTGAAATCCAAATCTGTTAAAAAGGACTAATGAAAACATTATATGTGGATGAAGTGGCCATCAAAAATAAAGCTTAAGGTTTATAAATATACATTCCCTGAAACAGTAGAAACCCACAATAAAGGAACAGATATTTACAATTTTGAAAGCAGAATTTGATGGTTCTATGATCTGAATAATAGACACAACATTTAATACTGGTAAAAACATTTATATAAAAGATTGATAAGAAACTGGAAGACGAGAGTGATAGTATAAAAAATATAGAGCTAAGAGAGATATGTAGAACACTTCAACGAACAAGAATAGAATACACATTCTTCTCTATTGCACACAGTTCATTCTACAAAACAGACCATATTTTAGGTCAGTAAAAAAACAATAAACTTAACAAATTTAAAATCATACAAGAACTCTTCTCTGACAATGCTGAAACGATGCAAAATATCAATACCAGAGGGATTACTGGAAAATTCACTGATACATGAAAATTAAAAGGTACACTCATAAACAAATAATGGGTCAAAGAAGAAATCACAAAGGCAATTAGGAAATATATTGAGGTGAATGAAAAAAAAAAACCAAAATATAACAAAACTTAGAGATGTAGCAAAGGAATAGTGAGAGAAGATGTTATAGCACTGAATTCTTACAATAAAAAGGGGACATATCTAAAATAGGAGATCCAACCTCACAGTTTGAGGTACAAGAATCAGAACATAATAAACCCAAAGAAAACAGTTGGAAGGAAATAGCAAAGATTATAGTGGAGATAAATGAAATAGAGAATAAAAAACAATTGAGAAGATCAATGAAATCAAAAGTTCTTACTTTGTAAAGATCTACGTTATCAGCATAACTTTAGCTAGTCTGACAGACGAAATATGAGAGGACAAAAATAACTAAATCAGAAGTGAAAGGAGAGATATTACCATCAACCCCTAGAAATAAAATGGAGCACAAGAAAATACTGTGATCAGATGTGCCCCAACAACATTGATAAACTATATAGAATGGATAAATTCTTAGAAACATATAAACTATCTACACTGACTCTAGATGAAATAGAAGATCTCTACTAATAGAGATCAAATCAGTAATCAAAATATCAAAACAAAGAAAATTACAGGACCAGATGAGTTCACTGGTAAATTGCACCAACATTGCAAAAACAACAATCCTCCACACAATTGAATCAGATGGAACACTTCTGAGGCAGTTTGAGATTATTTTATAAATCGCCAAAAGTAAAAGATTTTGTTTTTAAACTAATCTATTCCTACGGGTGGGATACAATTTGATTGCATTAAATTTGTTTGAGGTGGCTTTGATTAGATTACTTGAGAAGATCTGTTTAGGGCTTTTGTTTGAACTATGTCAGTGAGGTATGATTCAGGTTGAGACTCTGTTCCCTTTCTGGATCTGCTATAAAAGTTTATACATAGGGAGATAGACAGACACTGGAGGAGGAAGTCACCATATTTAATCCTGCCATGTGAGAGAGGACTACAGGATTGTTTAAGCATGAAGCCCCTGAGAAGCTGGGCCCACGGACCAGCTCAAGAGAAGATGATACCTACAAATATGTCTGATAGCTTACAGATGAATTCTCAGAGAGGGTGAATCAGCCAAGAATGTTATATGAGGCATGGAAATAGACAAGCACTATACTTGGTTGCCCTCAGTTGAGCTAAAATCTCGGCAGATTCATGGCAATCTTTCTTCAACTTGTGGCAGCTGACTGGTGAGAAAGCATCTCTGGTAGTTTCTCAGTTTGGACTTTACACACCCTTGGAAGGTTAGCTTTTCCCAAATAAATCCTCTTTACAAAAGCCAACCCATTTCTTGCAGGAGTGGAATAGAAAGTAATAGCTTACTGTGTGCAATATTCATGTTTGTGGTAATGAAAAAAATTGGGTAATGGGTGTGGGTGATATTGGTAGAATATTGTGAATTTAATTAATAACACTTGAATTGTATACTTGAATGATGTTAAAATAGAAATTTTGAGTTTTATATATATTACTAAAATAAGTTTTTAAAAAGATATATATTAAATAGAAATAACATTTGTCTTGTGTTCTGTGTAGCATATTCTACTCTATATGCTTTAAAAGAGAAATAGGTATACCAGAAGAGTTCATCTTTGTATAATCAGCTTTTTAAATAAAACCCAGGAAAGGTAGATATACTAAACATATTTGTTGACTACCCAAGTGAGAATGAGTGATAGAATGGTGGAAGGATGAACTAATTAGTCTCCACTGAAAACATCTGGGCAATGCTTAAACCATATTTTAATGTTATTGTAACTTTCATACAGAAATGGTGGTCACATGCATATTATTTTCTAAAATATTCCCTCTTTTAAGTCAGAACACAATTTTTACTTCTTCATCTTGATATTTCTGATATTTAATACAGGCTTGGCCCATTTCAGGCTCCTAAATAATATAAAGAAAAATAATGAAGCAAAGGAAAAATTGTGGAAAACAAAGAAGACTTTATCAAGATTGTTACCAACTTAAAGCTGCTCAATACAATTCATTTAAATTCTTGAGGCTCTTATTTTGTGGTCCAAATATTTACATGAGATCATGTTGCTGCTTCTCCCATGATTCCCCTAAATCATATTTTCATGTGGCCAAAGATATTGTCCATACCACGTGGTTTACAAGCTCAATTGACAATACATTCATGACTTCCTCAGCTCTGATAATTTCTTTCTGTGTTTAAAATTCCTTAAAAATTGTAAAGATTTTTTTTAAAACTGCAGTTTTTACACTTAACATTGTTGATGATTTCCATGACAGCTCAAACTCTCATTTGAAGTTTACGATTAATTTTCCAAGAAATATTTTATACTTCTATGACATGAATATGCTATTTAAGAAAGTTACAAGCAGACAAGATGCTGACTTAGACTCTTTATTATTGGTCAAATATAGTCTCTGAATCGCAAAATTATACTGTTAAAATATTTGAAAGACTTTATTCACACACACACACACACACACATTGATATAATAAACACCACATCTCTATCACCCACCTTTAACCAAATTTTATCATAAATACTTGATTAATTAAAATAAATATATTGTTACAAATAAGTCATGATTTTATTGACTCAAACCTCTCTTTTTCCATCTACAGGCCAACATTATTTATTTTCACGAACTGTTTGTGTTTTCCAAAGCTTTCCTTACAGCATTTACTATTATGTAATTGGATACCTAAACTAGGTAGGTAGATAGACAAATGATAGATTTTTCCTAGTTTATTTTTATAATTTGTTTTAGTTAAATTTTGTGGTTTGTTTTTTTTCCCACTGAGTAGTAAATTTTTAAAATATACTTCTCTTTCTCCTTTTTTTGAAATTAATACTTTTAAATGATTCTTTATATAAAATAAAAGGAGAGCCAAAGCAGGCCTGTTAATTTGACTATGTCTAGGCTTTTCTTCCTCCCTCCCTCTCTCCCTCCTTCTCACTCTCTCTCTTCCTTCCTTTCCTCCTTCCTTCCTTCCTTCCTTCATTCCTTCCTTCCTTCCTTTCTTCCTCCCTCCCTTCCTCCCTCTCTTCCTCTCTCTCTCTCTTACTTTCTTTCTTTCTTCATTTTTTTTTTGCTTTTAGCTAAGCCCCTCCAGTCAAAGTCATCAACATTTGTGGAGTTCCAGTTCCCAAAGTGGTGCAGAGAACAAATGGAAGAGTTGTGTTATCCCCTTGGAGAAGTGGATGATGGGAGGGAATCCACATGAGACCTCAGAAACTGAATATCCCACTGTCCTTCCTAAGGCCTGATCAGCAAGGTGACACCAAGAGGGGTGCATCTTTAGGTGAAGGAAGCCTAAAGCATGGCCATATCTCTATGGTAGTAGTAAGGAGTATTCTGAAGAAAAAAGAAAAGAAATTGAATTTCCATCCAAGGTATTACTCATGTTTAAGTAGTGTTGATTGTAGATTCATTGAAATAAAATTCTCCATGGTGTTTGTTCTTCCTCACTCCTTTAGAATTAAAGCCAACTTTTTGAACTGCAGATGTTCCTAGTGGTTTTGGCTAAAGAACATTGAGAATTACTTGTTTACAAGATCTAGTGGAAGGGATAAACAACATGCATAGACACATGAAAAATTTCATGAGAGAGAGTACACTGTAAGTTAGGGTCCAATGAAATGCTAGAAATAAAATGTTTAAAGCACACAAACTCAATATCAGAAACAAAGTATTCCTTCAGCAGGTTCATCAGTAGAGTCAATACATTTGAGAAAAGAATTAGTGAACATGAAGATAAGCCAATAGGGATAATCAAGCTGCAAGAATGTTAGAAAGAAAAGAGAACCTAGAGTGGGAAAACAATATTCCAAGATCTGTGGGATAATATTAAACAATTTAATATATATGTAGTTAGAGTTCTAGAAAAATAATAGAGAGGAAATGAAGCAGAAGAAATATTTAAGGAGATAAAGGAAAGAATTTTCCAAAAATAAGGAAAGGCATGTAATCATTGGGCCACAAATGTTGTGAACCCCCAGAAAGGATAAAGATAAAAAAAAAATTTAATCAAAAGACCATAAAACACAGCTAGATTCTTAAGACTCACTATTGCAAACAAATATAAGTATACAATTGCAAAGGAATTCACAGGTAAATACATGTCACATATAGCAGGAAAAACATAAATATTATAAGAGACTTGCCATTGATTATGTCCCAAGCCAGAAAACAATGGAAAGATATCTTTAAAGTAATGAAAAATAACTCATCCAATGCACAGTGAAACAGATTTCCAAAATGAGAACAAAATAGAAACTTTTTCAGAAAATGAACATGCACACACAGAGAGAAATAATTGCATTTTTAAAATTATCCAGGCAGAATAACAAAAGCGGAGGTACACTAAACATAGATATGACTGCCACTGGAAATGAAAATAATGAAGGTAAATATATCAAATATTTGATTTTTAAAATTTTAATTGCTTTAAAAATAACTGCCTAAAGCAAAACTAGATAAATTGTTGGGTTTAAATCATAAAGAAATATACAATTTATGGCAAAAATAAAAAAGGAAAGAATTGAATCTCTACTACTTTACAGTTCTATGCTATAATTTATGTGGTATGATTTTAGGTAGACGATGTTAAATTAAATATGCATAAATTAATCCCTAGGGCAACATCTAAAAAGTAAGAAAACAAAAATTACAAATATAAGGGATACAGGCAAGGAAATCACTATAGTCATACGCAAATATTAAAAGGATAATAATAAAAAGGTATAAAAGCATTTATTTGTTAAATTTGGTAGTTTAGAGGAAATGTACAATTCTATATATATTTAACATTAGAAGAAATGAATAATATCTTTAGTTCAATTTTGCTTAAAGAAATTGAATTTTTCCTTACAAAACTCCCACATAATAAAAAATGTGAAATTGTTTTTGAAATGTAAAAATTTCACGTTCCCCCAGACTGATATATGAATAGAGTGCTATGTGAAGTCTCTTCAACCCTGAAGAAGTGAAGGGCATCTTGGGAGAATACAGAGAGAACAATAAGAGAAATCTGAGTCCCAGAATTGCCTCAAAGAAAAAGCCATCCACAAAGCCAAATCAGCTAAAGTCTGCACGGTTACACACAAGGAATATACTTTCCCATTTGGTGGATTACTCCATTTCTGAAGTCGTTTCTTACATCAACCACCTATATCTGAATAACACAGGTTTTCTTCCCAATCCTGTCACATCACATGATAAATAACTCTTTCTATTACAGTTATTTCTCTCAAAAATAGGACTATGCATGAATGTTTCAGAACAGTTAGCAGCTGTCTCTAAAATTACATTGTCTTCTATTAACAGCTCTAACGAAGTCTGCCAGTAACATACCACTTTCAAAAATCCCTATTTATTATTACTTTAAAAATAAATAAAGTTATATATTATATGTTTTCAACTCTGATAATTGTAGTATAGTTTTAGAGAATGAAAGTCGTGTATAAAATGGTGAATAAGAATGTAATCTCTAAAGTCAGTCTGGCTGCTTTCAAATTTGACCTTGGCTTTAACATGTTGTCTATCCATATACATTAAATGAAAACATGATGTGCCCCAGTTTCAACATCTGTAAAATTCAGTCGTTGAAATATATTTATTGAGGCACTCTTTAAGGTGTTGGGGATAAATTATTGGAAAAAAGCTTGTGTGCATTGAAGTGTCAATGAGGGGGAAACTGAGAGAAAAGAAACCGCATAATAACAATTATATCAACAGTGTTAGATATGGCTAACTGCCATCGAAAACAAATACAGCATTGATGAGGAATGGGCTGGTGGGATTTTAAAAAGGTAGGTATGGGATGGCCTTATGAACAAGAGAATGAGAAAACATTGATGCAGTTATCTGGGGAAAGAGAATTTCAGGAAAAAGAAAAATTGGAACTATTCCAGACATCACCAGAACTAATGTGAATAGTTCTGATGCTGATAGATTACAGTGGGAAGGTCAGTGTGGTGACTCCAAAATGACTGTGATAGACACAGTTATAAATGTGATCATTTCATAGAAGTAAGGAGTAGGGGCAAGATCAGGTTGGAAATGTAGGCTTTGGAAAACTTTTGATATTTACTCTTAATTTTACGGCAAGTCTTGTAGATTTTGTGAAGAGAATTGACATGATACAACTATGTTTGAGCGGTATCACTGGCCCATACTTTGAGATGAGACTCAAAGGGGAAAAGACAGAATTGGAAAACAATCTAGAAGGCTGGGCAATAATATAAGGACTGAGATGATGGTTCTTTTGGCTAGGCTTGTAGCAGAGGATTTGAGAAATTGTCATACTCCAAATATATTCTACACAGAGAATCAATATAATATGCTGAAGGTGTAGATGTATGACATAAAGAAAATTACAGGATGACCCTTAAGTCTTTGCCTGAACAAGTAGGATATGGCTTCTCATTACCTGAGATCAACTTTTAGATATTTCAAGTATCTAACTGAGAGTTATTTTGTGATGATAATCTATGTTAATTATATGCCCTAAAACCTTTGAATATTGTCTGGCACTCAATAGGTGCTCAGTAAATAAAATCCATTTTGGGGGAGTAGTATAGCACAGTGTTTGAGCGACTTCTTCCTGTGTATGAAGACCTGGATCAATCCCTGTTATCTCTAAAAAAAAAAAAAAATCATTTTTAACTTTATATAGCATCAAGCATTTCCATAATAATCTATTGTCCATATTTTGTCATGCTCTTTCCAGTCTTATTAACTTTATCATTTTTTTAAATAGCTCAAGTTTTACATTATGTATAATTTTGACATACCATCATGAACAAAAGTATTTTGTTTAAAAAATCCTTTGACCGCATCTTACAAAAACTATGATATGCACTGTTGTGAATAGAGAAAGTAGAGGGACAATGTAAATAGTCTTGTGTTTTCACATTGCCCAAAGTTTATATAACATTTATTTCATAACACAGAAATGCTTTCTAGAATATATTATAAGAAAATAGAATAGTCTGAATTTAATTAAAGCACAAGCAATACTTGAACTTATTATTATCTGTAAAATTAGAGAAACTCTTGACCATTATTGCCAACAAAAAACAAAAGGATACCTTGTCTAAGTTATAGAAATGTACATAAATGAAAGAAAAGCCAGCACAGTTTATGAGAAAGACCCAAAAATATCTAAGGCCTATTAACATAAGAAAAGACACGATGCATGTACAAGGTGAGAGAATAAAAACTATAGTATTGAAAAGGAAATGCTTATCAAAGACAAATAAGTGTGAACAAAACAAAGAGAAATTGCAATGCATGTAGATTCTAAACAACACAGAGTACAGATCAAAAATAAACCTTAATACAGCAATTTATATAGCTAATACAAATGATGAGCTAAACACTTTTTAGGAATTCAGGATGTAGAGGATAATAAAACACATTTTATATTTGAATAAATTAATAAATATATGTTGAACTTATGAGAATTCATTAATAGTTTAATCCTATAAAAGTATTTGAACTTTAATATTTCAAAAATCATTTAGGAAAATGAACAAATATAATTCTATAATTAAAACATAAATATAAATTAAAAGAATACAAATCACTTGAAGGCCAAAAAATATATCTAAGAATCCTTTCTTAATTTAAATCAAAATAATAAATATAGGAACATAATGAAAACATATTTTCTTAAATACATATCAAATGGTAGGAATATCAAAACTGCAATTCCAGATTATGTAGAGGTACTTTTAAAAGGAAATATGAATTAATGCTTAAAATATGCAGGGTTTGTATATGGAATAATGGAAACATTTTGGTACATTTTATATATAAGTTTTTTCTAGAACACCATGAACAAAGCTCTCAAAAAATGACTAGGATATTTCTTTTTTATTTAATATTTCAAAATATTTTCCAGATTTTCATCAATGTTCTCATACACTTTTTCTATAAAATAATTCTATCACCATATTTCACTTTCCTCTAAGACCAAATATTGAAGTGTTCTTTTTCCTTTAATAGCTTTCTGTTTCTTTATTAATCAGATTTGCCAAAAATATTTATAAACCTCCAGCAAAAACTGTCATAACAAAAGCTATTGTATATTCAAAATCTTGTAAGAATTCTGGTGATTATGGTCAAAATTTATTAGTACTCCATTAAATTTGTTCCATTTGTTATATAATTTCATCTTGAAAATAACTCTATGAATGTAGAATTATTTGTGTGGATTAGTTGAGAAAACTAGATTTCAACTTTCAGGGCTTTACTAAAGAATATAGAGCTAATGAGTTGACAGGTCTGGAATCTAAAACCTATATTTTCTAGTCCAAAAAATTACTCTTTAAGACTATGCTAAATTTTTTCCTTAGATAATTAATTGTATAAATTCTGAAAGAACTCTCCATAATAAAATTCTCTGAAATTGGGTATGCATGGGAAATTCTAGGACACAATTTGAAAAATAAGACTTATTTTCTCTCAGGTTAGTAGCCCTTAAAATCACATGTATTTAAACCAATGATAAACATATATTCCATGAATTCAAATTACTTTGTAGATTTCTGAAAACACGTTCTTGGATATGTTCCAGAATATGCATGGTACAAACAGGGGATGACAAAACAGAAATGCAAACTAATTAAAGGATGTGACTTCGTTTAGAAAGAAGTCAAGTAAATGCTCAAATAGAAAAGAAAGAAAAGATGCACTTAAATATTCAGCATTACCATCACTTCTCTTCCTTTGAATCCTCCCTCTTTTGCATGACTCTAACGAGAGCATTTTTCACGTCTTTGTTCCTAATACTATAAATGAGTGGATTCAGCATGGAGATCACCATAGTGTAAAACACAAAGGTCTCTTAATTCCTGCCCAAGGAGTAGGACTTCTTTGGTTTTAAATAAGTAAAACTTGTGCCATAATAGATGGTGACTCCCAGGAGGTGGGGTGCACAAGTAGAGAAGGCTTTGCCCTTTCCTGAAGAGGAATTAATTTTCAAGATAGTAGACAAAATAAATATGTAGGAAAAAGAGATTGTGCTAAGAGTCACCATTACATTTAAACTAGCACAAATCATTATCACTATTTCAGTGTCACGAGTGTCAGTGCAGAACAATGTTAAAATTGGAGTTAAGTCACAGTAAAAGTGATAGATTACATTAGAGTCACAGAAATGCAAACTGTTCATGAAAATAAGGTTGACTAATGATTCAATAAAACTAAGCATGTAGGACCCAGTGATGAGGGCGCAGCAGAGTCTCCTGGACATAACAACTGTACAGTAAAGAGGTTTGCAGATAACTACATAGCAGTCATAGGCCATTAACGAGAGAAGGAAAAATTCAGTAACAGAGAAGAGGGGGAAAAAGACATCTGTGTGAAGCAGCCCGTGAATGAAATATTCTTGTTGGAAGCCAGTAGGTTCTCTAAGGTTTTAGGTGTGATGATCATTGAGTAACCGAGGTCAAGGAATGACAAGTGACTGAGGAAATAGTACATGGGGATGTGAAGCTGGGGATCCAGGTGAATTATCAATATCATCCCTGCATTCCCCAGCAGGGTAATCAGGTATATCAGGAGAAACAGCATAAACAAGACACGGCGAATCTCTTCAGAGTCTGTCAGTTCCATAAGGATGAAGTCAGTTACATTTGTGTTATTCCTACTTTCCATAATAGCGTTTAGCTTTTGTAAACTGTTGAGAAAACTAAGGTGATACTTAACATGAATGATTTCACAAAGGTTTTTGTTTATATGAATGATCTGGCATTCAAAATTTTTTCTTTAGGACTTCTAAAAATTCCTAACAAAAAGCAGCTTGCAAAATATGACTGAACAATCTTAGGGTTACTGCCAGATATAAATCAGTTATAAATCATCATTTGGATGTTATATAATACAAGTTAATATATATTGCATAAGTAGAATGGACCTGACCCTAATATAAATGCTTCCACTTCTTAACACATTTAATCCACCTGGAAATATTACACCATAGGTGTTACTATTAGCCACATTTTTTAGATGTAAAAAAGAGAGAACAGTTTTAAGTAACTTAACCAGGGTCATATAATAAATGTTGACTCTGTGATTCTACCAAGATAGGTATGATCACAAGACTTAATATCTGTTTATAATTAATTTCAGAAAAATGAAATAAGTGCTAATAATAAACAATGATAAAAAAGTTTTAAAGTCGTTTACTTTTATTTTGTATCCATTATTATTTAACACAAATAACAAATCATAAATTTCAATTTTAGAGAACTTTACTTGAATGAGTTAAAATTATACATTACATGTAATTTTCATTTCTGGAAGATACCAGATTTCTCCCAAAATTATATTTTCAATATGTGTATATTGCTTGCAGACTCTGATTCCATCAATTCTAGATTTCCATTTCCACAAATCCTGGCATTACTTAGGTAATGCATAAATGATATGCATTTGCATATTCTTCTAGTAATGTGTCCATTTTATTTGATCTGAAGTAAAACCCTTTAATTTTGAGAATAATACTTACCATAAAGAATAAGTGGTGAAAGTTTCTTCCAACAGCATTTGTCTATAAATTTTTCACCCTCAATTTTTTCTCACAAATAAAATATGTAAATCATATAAGGAGCCAAAAATTTCTGTAATAAATATTTGTTTCCTTTGAACTAAATTCGTATTAATATTTCATGTATCCTTTTTTGTTTTATACTGAAGTAAAATAGATTAACCAAAAATTTAGTCAGTACCTGATCAAAGGGAAAGTTCACCTAGAATTATGTCTCACAAGAATTTCAAGAAGCTACTGTGAATATAAGCAGAGCAGAGCATCCCTTTGTCTTTCACCCTGATAATACCACTGGACCTCTTATATGGAAGACTGCTGATAATACAACATTTACTCACTCCTCAGGATCAATTTCCAAGGAAGACTTTTTGTCATGATACCAGGAAAAAAGTTTGGCATATGTAACAGAGAATTGTCTTCCCCTTAGAAGCCACATAATTTTGAGCTTGATTTTCTAGTATTCCTTTGTGAGGTTCTAATTTTTTGAAGGGTAACAGAGAAGGTATTTCTAGAAAAAAAACTTAATTACTCTGTGACTGAATGGCCAAATCATTCATCACCAGGGAAAGAATAGTACATTTTTCACAATGAAACATTTTTATATTTAAAAGTGTGACACTCTTAAGGGAGTAACATTGTTATTACACAACAATTTGAAAACAACAAAATTTAAAGAAAATAAAAATCATTATAACTCTTGTTAATCTTCACATATATTTTCTTCCAATTATTTTTCTGTGTGTATATAATGTTTATTTACATGTCTACTTATGTATTTGCATAATTTTATCATGCTGAGTTTTCATAGCTTATTCTGATTTTCTTACTAAATAATTATAATACGTCTTGACCTAAGTTAAATTAGACTTTTGTAAAATCTACAATTTCATGTATTTTCCATTGGATGGTGCCGCATAGTTAACTTCCCTCTAGGAGTGTGTATCAGCTGATGAATAGGTGTTTTTGAGGCATTATGTGGAAAACATGGTGCAGGCTCTTTATTCTGTTTGGAAGTCACCTAATTCATTTATACAGCAGATGTATTATTGTATTTATCTATTACAATAATTGTGTACTTTTAAAAAATTTAGTATACTTGGTTTTTATTTTATTAAAAGAAAAGTAAAATTAAATGCTGAGACTTGTGATATTTAATTTAATGGACAAAGCTCACCTTCTCTAAACATAATCAGTTCAAATATTTTCTTTGAAATTTCACATTAATTAATGTTAGTGAAATCAACTTTCATATAGATTGAGAAGTAATTCTTAGGGAAAAACTTTTCACACTCCAGAATTTCAGGAGAGAATATGTGGTGTGGATATAGAATGTTACAAATTATCTTTTATGAACTTTTGGAAGTGTAATTTGTTTTATTCTTCAAAAATTTAGTGAAGTTGAGACAGGTTTATTAGGAGACTAAAATGTCAGCATCAATTTATTTGACAGTAGATAACCTTGGGTTAAAACCAAATTAGTGTTTATAGCTAATTTTCTACGTTAATGTCACTTCAAAAAGCATTTCTTACTCCTTGCAAAATTTTCTTCCCAGCGTTGAAAACAGTTTTATAGCTATTAATCTTAGTTTTTATCTAATACAAAAAAAAGTTGAAGAACGATTAACTTACAGAACTAATGATTTTTAAAATGTTATTATTTAATCTTTATTGCCTGGATTCCAACAGAACATTTCTTAAGGAAAAAAATTTTGATAGAAAATTAGGAGTGAGAAATAGAAAGAGAATTTGAATCCTTGTTCTAGTGACAACAAAACATTGGCACTTTATCTCTGACAACTTCTCAATTATATTATTTTTTAAGTTTCTTTTGCTCTGTTTATTTTCTCTCAATTTTTGATTCATTTGTATTGAAGTTCTATTAAGGATTTTACATCTTTATGATAAATTTGATCTTTATTATTTTATATAATCCATCATACCTCTGGAACACAGAGGTCTTCTTTGTAACATAATATAGCCACAGTAGTTTTTATATGTTTATATTTACAAAATACATATTTATTCTTCCTTGTACCTTACTCCTATCACTTAGGAATATGATATAATTGTTTATTACTTTTTATTTGTCGCAAAAACTCCGCCTTTTAATTGGAATGACTATTCCATTTACATTTAAAATATTTATGGATTTGCAATTTTCAATGTATGCCATCTCTTTTTGGTCCTTTGCTCCTTCTATCCTGGCTTCTTTTGGTTTAATAAAAAATATATTATCGAATTTTATTCTATTGGATTTTTTAAACCATATCTATTTTGAGCATATGGGATTATCAAATTATTTTAGTGTACTTGAAATTAATATTGTACCTCTTCACATAAAGTGTAAGAACCCTAAACAATTCTAATTCCATTTGTCCCTTGTCTTTTCTGCCATTATACCATATATTTTCCTCTCATATAAATTACAAATCTGAAAATAGTGTATCATTATTTTTTTTATATATAATCAGTTTTCTATTGCAGAATTTATAAATATTTCCCATCCTGATACTCTTCATTTCTTTTGGTAATTTTTTGGATGATTTTCAGAGAAAAATTTTCTTCTGAATATCATTCCTATCTATCATATCATGAATTTTTGTTATGACATCATTTGCTTTTCAGCCTGAAGAACTTCTGTTAGCTTTTTTGTACTGCAGTATTTTGGCAGCAAATTTTCTGAACTTGCATTAATCTTAAATGCCTCTATGTCACCCTTGCTTTTTAATAATATTTTCACTATATTTAGTTTTTTTTTTTTTGCCTTTAAACATTTTTTAGATTTTTTTGACTTCTAGTCTTATGGTTTTTGATAAGATGTTAGTCATAACTGATATATATTTTTTCCTGCATGTAATGTGTCCTTTCTCCCCCACCATCGCTGCTTTTAATTGTTTACATCTTTCAATTTCTGTATTTTGAGTATGGTGTGCCTGGGTTCATACTTATGTTTGTATGTGTTTGTGTGTGCATGTTTGAGTTGGATTTAACCTGCTTTGGGCTTTCAGAACTTCTTGGACCTGTAAACTGATATTTTTCTCAAACTTTTTATAAGATTTCATCCACTTTTTACTCATTATTTTATTGACCCACTATGCTATGTTTCTTGATTACTTAGTTTTTGTCATTTGAAAACATTTTATTGATTTGATTTCAAGATTACTGCTACATTCCACTATGCTTCCAATCTGCAGTTTAGTTCTTCTGAACTAAATCCTGAATATAGCGAGTCACTGTGGAAAAACAGCTTTTCGCCCAACTGAGGTGGATATGTCAGACCAAAGAAAGACAAGTCCAGCGTGATGAATAATGAGCATTTATTTAGGGGGCTTATGTGGGGTCCTCATCCTCAGCAGTGGGAGGAGAGACAAGATTTTTTTAACTCAATTTTCAGTGGTCCCTGCAAAACAAGTGGGGTTTATTAATAATGCATGTCCACTCACAGATGGGGAAAGCACATGAGGGGCAGCAGGACTTATGAGGAATGTATGTTACAATATTTACTGATCACTCACCAGTTCATGACCAATTCCCCAAGTTTGCCTCTTTAACTAGTCAGGAATGCTGCTGCAATTTGGGGAGGAGAAAAGAACAGGAAGGTTTGGGAAGAAAATGTCAAGTCATACATGCCACACTTTTCATTTCAGATATTTTTAATTTGCATTTTATATTACCTTGAAAGATATTTCTATTAATTTCTTTATTTATTCATATGGTTCACACTTCATTGCTTTGTCTTCTTTTTAGTATTTTTATTATATACTATATTTTGTGACTGATATATTATAGAGGGTTTGGATTATGTTGATTTACTTTAAGAATTATTCAGTTTTGCTCTGGTACACAATGAATTAGTGACAGTGCCTTTTAAACCTCTCAGGTGTCATTTCATTCTTTGATAAAAGTAGATCTATTTAGTTTTGT
>JAKSZT010040643.1:1913458-1923622 GCA_026826555.1 Tolypeutes matacus | reverse complement strand
ATGAATTCTGTTATCATAGTGACATTTCTGTCAGCCATTTATGTGGTTCCCCTATAAGAAATCTTCAGGGGAAAGGGGGTAAAAGAAAATAACCAAATAGTACAAAGTGTATGTATGAATTCAAACTACCAACATCTCTAGATAATTGCATGGTTTTAATTGTTTTAAATAACAATCCACAGTAAACTAAATTCACACAATTATGAATCACTTGGATTCTCCTAACAGGAATTTTTGTTTAGTAGAACTAGTTCAGGGGCTGGATTCTAGATAAGAGAATATTCCAGATTCCAGAAAACAAATTCAGGGACCTCATAATTTAGAGAACAGCAGATCATGTCAGAGAACTCAATATTTAACAGGTAAGTTTTTTGAGACTTCTGAAAAAATTATTCTGTGCAATATGTTTTTAATTTAGATAATTAGTAAGCATGACACATATATTAAACAATAATATAAAAGATAAACTATATATTTATATATTGTTTCACTCAATAAAACATAGACTATTCATTAAGAAAGTAAATGAGAATCAGTAGAGTCTGGAAAAGGGAAAACAAAAAAAGGCAAAGATTTCAATCTTAATAAAATTGCTAATTTGTCAAAACTCACTTATTCCAGGAAATCACTCTTTGCAATTACAGTTGAAATGGTCATTTCATCCTATGCTCTCCTATAGCATTTCTTATTCAATGGCTTGGATTTGTTCATATCAGATTTTTTCATAGTGTCTTGATTTCTTTCATATCAAATCAGAAAACTTTCTCATTATATTTTAATTCCCTGGGGTTAAAAGCTTCAAATCTAATACCAGGGACAATGCTTATGCTTCTTGAAGAGTCAATCATGTTTGAATTGACCTTTTGGCATTTCATCTAAGAAAAGTTATTTCATTAAACTGATTTTATATTAAGCTTTATCAGGTAACCCCAAATACAAGAAAAATAAGGTTCTTATGTATGTGTTTGGGAAACATTTTGATTAAGTAGTGTTTAAGAAAGATTTTTTCATGGCAGGACTTTTCAGATAAAAAAATAAGCTACTTAGCTTTCTGTGTTTCAGAAAAGAGTAAGTAATATACATCATTTTCCAAGTTAATTTGACAACTGAATGTGTTTTCATTGAATATTTATGAATATAGTGTTCCACAATCCATAATTTAGGAATAATATTTCCCTGGTATTGAATAAAGGGTCAGAAATACATGGGCTAGGTTTTCTACATCTTATTACAATGTAGGGTAAGCTAGTTATTAAAATTAAAATTGTGTAAACAAGGCTACAAGATAGCTTTAATTATGTCCATTTTACTAAAACAACGAGAAGTTAAAAAGAATGATGATTCACTTTCTTCAATATTTAACTGTGATTTCTTATTAGTTTCATCTATAAACCTTCCTCAATGGTTAATTGTAAGAATTAAATAAGAAAATATGTGAAAACTGCGTGGCCCATCACAGGTACCCTCAAATATTAATTGTCTAATCGAAGTGAAAAAAATAAAGAAAATGAAGAATGGATCATCTTTGCACATATCTGGCAAATGTTTTTTTTGACTAAACTGTCTGTATGTGTGGGCTTTGTGTGTGCTTTGTTTCTTTTGGTTTAGTTTTCTTTAGTTTGCCTTGCTTTGATTGGTTTTGGGGTTTTAGCAAACCATTATGTTACTTTGACGATCAGTTTCTTCTTGTTTTGCTGTTTTTATATTTGTTTATTCTTTTTATTTAATAAATACTAATTTTTGTCTGGACTGTCTTCACTCAATTATTTTTGGTTGCTGTGAAGTCAGGGATAAAATAATCTCTAAGTCTGATAATTACTTCTGGTAAAGGAGCTCAACAAATTCTGACTCATTTCCTCAGTTTTAACAAAAGTCAACAGTTTATAATAGTCAGGTTTGGAGATTAAAATATTTTTTAAAGATATTCTTTTTAAAATTTATTTTAGTAGAAGAAATGAAGTATTTAATACAGCTACCTGAGGAAAATAAGTAATACAGTTATAAATTATTTCAGGAGAGCAAGTTAATTTTGGAAACAGACTAATTCTATTTCACAAAATAATTAGAATGGATTTGAAGCAGATGTGTTTTTTTTTTCCCATATTCTTTTCACAGCATATATTGAAAGTTGCTGTTTTAAAACCATAGAAATCATTTATAATCCCTTTGTTATAAGACATGTAAACATGGCACCTACCTGGTGTTGAAATGAAGACTTGGCTCTTTTCTCTTATGGTTCTTGATGTTGTGTTTATATTTGTCCCAGGTCCTCTGGAGAATGGAATTCCCAATGATCTTGTGAACCCTGAAGTTCAATTCCATCATTTCACATCATTAAAACAACTAAATTAGAAGCCTGAGGGAAGTAAGGTCCCAATTCTATCTATAAAAAGTGTGACAATTCTTTTAATTGCCTTTTCTCAATTTTAGAGAAAAATTGTCACAGATGTTCTTGTCTCTCTATATGATGTTCCACAAGGAAAACGTGCCATATTAAAAGTTACAATAGTTCAAAATAATAATTTATTTTAATGTAAACAAGCCTATGTTCCATTTGTGGGTGATCATATGCTTCTATAAATCCATTACTATAAGTAATATTTGGGAAACATATATATGTTTCAATATCAGAAACGCCCAAAGAGGTAGAAGAAATGGTTAAATAGAAATCAGATCCATGCATGTGTTTTCATATATAACTCCATTTTAATATAGGGGATAATTTAGTCAATTAAGAAACTTAGATAAATATAAGGATCAGTATTTGTTCATGGCATTGACAGAACACAGAAGGTAATATTTGTAAATATTTAGAAGGCAGATACTTGGAGGATGGAATGAAAATATAAAAAGAGATAAATACAGGGTGAAATGATGGGCCAAATCTAAAAAAAATTGAAATTAATTAATTAAATAAGTACATTAATAAATCAATTAATTAGAATAAATATAAAGCGCTAAGATAATCCAAATACAACCAAAAACAACAAACAGAACTACATAATAACTCAAAGAAAATTTGCAGTGCTTTTAAATGAGGCAATAGTGAGAATGGACTAACACAGCAGGGAATAATGTAAATGTTTTAATAAATATAACATTTCTTTCTCAATGAAGTAATGATTTCTATTTAGTAAATTCCTAATTCCTTCAAGATACTTTAAAAATATTATTTCTAGACAACATACAATTTTATTTAGTTAAATATTCTTATTTATATTTTACATTTTATAAATGGCCCAGTATAATTGAAGAAACTGTCCAAATTCACACTATAGGAAGTGGTAGAACAATAATTTCAAACCAACAGATATAAAAAAACTGTGCCTTTTTGCTATTTATTCAAGGGACTTCTCAGTATTTATAAACTAAGGAGTGAGCATAATGATGATAGAATTTAGCTATATGCATGAAGTATAGTTGAAAAGAATAGAATTATCCAGTCTGAAAAGATTGGACTCAGTAAAATATTATAGAAAAAAGTAGAACATTTAAGTACTGTAGGAATGCAAAGTGAGAAGATATGAATTCTACGACTTCATAAGACATATCTAAGACTAATTGAAAAAAAGCTGTAAGGAGAGTGGCATTTATTGCTTACATTGAGAAAAATGTGATTATTTAATTGATAAAGACTAAAAGTGCTGCTTTTGGAGGGGAGGGTAGACAACCACCAGGGCATTTTTAACATGCATTCTATATCCTATTAGGGTTCAGTGGCATGGCTATATAATCCTAGATATCCATGATACTGGGATTTAGAATTTGGCTACAAGCCACATTTGACCAAGGACAACGGAAAATTAACCTCAAAGCTGGGATCAATGTAGTTAGTATGCACTCATGCACAGAACCAAACTTGAAATATTAGAACATAAATTCATAGTACTGGTTTTTGGGTGTCTTAAATAACAAACATAATCACCATGAAAATATAGCCATGGCTAGTCTAGACAGGGCCAGCAATTTATTTTCCTACCCTTGGACCAATTTCTAATTTGCAAACTCCAAGACTACACAAATGAAATTTTAAAATATATGCAATTTACACAAGATGAATATCTGCTAAATTTTTATTTCTCCAAGTGTTAATGTTGAATAATAACCAATTTTATGTATGGAGTGAGGGGACTGGAACTACAATTGCCTATTCTAAGATTATTTTTCCTGATATTTACATGACAATCAATGGAGTAGCATCAGATATTTCATTTGCAAAGCCGTCATTTGTTTCCTACTAAGGATATATTTCATTTAGGAATTGATGGAATCTGCTTAACTCAGTTTCACTCACTTTCAGATTAAGTTTGTAATATATCTATATCTTTTATCTATCTATAACAAATAAGGATATATAATTAAATTTCCAATATTCCATTCTACAAATTTGCCCTTCTATTTGTTTCAGATTTCTATGGGAGAGATCATTTTTCCCCATTGAAGCACCCAGTTCATGTTTATAGTATAATGTAAGTACGTTTTTCATGAAATATCCCCCCCACACACAAATCGTGTTATTTTATTTCCTTTTGGCAGTATAGCCTCTTCTTTTATAACATGTTTATTGTAACAGAATTTCTAAATACTTCAATATATATTTCTGATCCTCAATTATCTTGCCCATATAATATTCCTTGTCTTTCAGTTTAAAATATGTTATTGAAAGTACTTGAAAAATTGTGAAGAATTATATAAAAATAAGTTTAACTAACATTTATTTTATTTTGTGTATTTTATTTTACTTTAAAATTTTTCACAGATTAAACCCCAGTTTTCCATTCTCTAACCTCACTCTATTTTCTGGTGTCATATATTGTAGCTCTTAACTCCATGGGTTTGCCCATTTTATTCAGTTCATAATAGCAAAATCATACAATATTTACCCTTTTGTGTCTGGTTTGCTTAATTCAACATAATGTCCTCCAGATTCATCCAAGTTGCCATATGTTTCATGACTTCATTTCTTCTTAAATCTGAATAATATTCCATAGCTTGTATGTACCACAGTTTGTTTATCCATTCATCAGTTTTTGGACGCCTGGGTTGTTACCATCTTTTGGCAATTGTGAATAATGCCGCTATGAAGATCAGGGTGAATATCTGTTAGTGTTCCTGCTCTCAGTTCTTTGGGTATATACCTAGTTGTGGTATTGGCAGATGACAAGGCGGAAATTTTTCTAACTTCCTTAGGAACTGCCTAACAGACTTCCACAACATGTACATTCCCACCAACAGTGAATTTGTGTTTGTATCTCTCCACATACTCTCCAACACTTGTAGTTTTCTTTTTAATAGTGGCCATTCTAATAGATGTGAAACGTTATCTCATTGTAGATTTGATTTGCATTTCCCTAATAGCCAATGATGTTGATCATTTTTTCATGGTTTTTTTTTGTTTGTTTGTTTTTGTTGTTTTGCCATTTGTATTTCTTCTTTGGACAAATGTCTATTCAAGTCTTTTGCCCATTTTTAAATCTGGTCACTTGTCTTTTTATTGTTGAGTTGTAGGATCTTTTTATATATCACAGATATTAAAAAGTTGCCAACTGTGTGATTTCCAAATATTTTCTCCCATTGAGTAGGCTGGTTTTTTTCCTTCTTCACAAAGTCCTTTGATATGCCAAAGGGTTTAATTTTGAGTAGATCCCATTTATCTATTTTTTTTTTTCCTTCATTGCTCATGTTTTGGGTGTAAGCTTTAAGAGACCCCCACCTACCACAAGATCTTGAAGATATTTTCCTACATTATCTTCTAGGAGTTTTATGGTCCTGGCTTTTATATTAGGTCTTTGATCCATTTTGAGTTGATGCTTGCATAAAGTGTGAGATAAGGGTCCTCTTTCATTCTTTTGGTTATGGTTATCCAGTTCTCCCAACACCATTTGTTGAAGAGACTGTTCTGTTCCAGTCAAGTGGATTTGGTAGGCTTATCAAAAATCAGTTGATTGTAGAGGTGAATGGAATAGAATTGAAAGTTATGTTTCTGAACTTACAATTCAATTGCATTGATCAATGTATCTATTGTTATGCCAATAACATGCTTTTTTGACCACTGTAGCTTTGTAATACATTTCAAGTTAAGTAAACATGAATCCTGCAACTTCACTCTTCTGTTTTAGGATGTTTTGGGCCATTCAGAGTGTCTTTCCCTTCTGAATAAATTTGTTAACTAACTTTTCTATTTCTATAAAGTAAGCTATTGGAATTTTGTTTGGGATGTCACTGAATCTGTAAATCAGTTCTGGTAGAATTCATATCTTAACAGTTTTCAGTCTTCCGATTCATGAACATGGAATGTCCTTTCATTTGTTTTTGTCTTCTTTGATTTCTTTTTCCAGTGTTATGTAGTTTTTTTAATGCAAATCTTTTGCTTCCCTGGATAAATTAATGCATAGAAATTTGAGTCATTTTGTTGCTATTGTAAATGGAATTCTTTTCTTGATTTCCTCCTCAGATTGTTCATTACTAGTGTATAGAAACACTACTATCTTTGCAATTGATTTTTGTGTTGATATTGCATGCTATTTATTTGGCTAATTGCCTTATCTAGAACTTCTAGTACAATGTTGAATAACAGTGGTGACAGTAGGAATCCTTATCTTATTCCTGATCTTAGAGGAAAAGTTTTCAATCTTTCCCCTTTGAGTATGATGTTGGATGTGAGTTCTTCATATGTTCCCTTTATCACGTTGAGGAACTTTACATCTATTCCTATCTTGCACATTGTTTTTATCAAGAAAGGATGCTGGATTTTGTCAAATGAGCTGATCATGTTGTTTTTTTTTTCCTTTGATTTGTTAATGTGGCATATTATGTCAATTGATTTTGTTGTGCTGAACCACTCTTGCATACCAGGAATGGAAAACAATTGGTTGTTGTGTATAATTCCTTTAATATGCTATGGATTTGATTGGGCAGTAAATTGTGAAGGATTATATAAAATTAAACTTATGTATTATCATTATTATTTTCTTGTTTAATTTTGAAAATTAAAATTTTCACCCAAATGCATTTACATGAATGTCTCATAAAAATAAATGTTGCATATATCATATAGGGCTCCCATATATCACCCCACCACAAATACGTATCATTTTGTAATTGATTTGTAACAAGTAATGTAAAAGCATTTTCACAGTGTTAATACTAACTATAGTTTGTGTCTTACATTTCTGTATTTTGCCCAAGCTGAACTTATTATTTTTTTGTTCATAAACCAGGTAATTATCTAAAGTGTACAATCCATGGCTTTTGGTATAATCACTGAGTTTCACATTCATTACTTCAATCAATATTAGAACATATTCATTACTCAAATAAAAAAGTCAGCAACCCAAAAAACCCACTATCATACCCACAGGTAAGTGTTATTAATTACAAATCCAATGATGTGCTTTCACAATTTCTATTTATTTACTAACAACTTTTTACTAATTCTGCACAGATTTAATCTCGGCTTTATGTTCGCTAACCACATTCTATACTTTGATGACGTATATCCTAACTATTAACTCCATGAGTTTGCTCATTATATTTGGGTCATAATATCGAAATCATTCAATATTTGTACTTTTGTGCCTGGCTTGCTTCACTCAACATAATTTCCTCTAGGTTCATTCAAGCTATCATATGCTTCACAACTTCATTTATTCTTACACCTGGTTAATGTTCTTTCATGTACATATACCACAGTTTGTTTATCCATTCATCAGTTTATGGACACCCGGGTTGTTTCCATCTTTTGGCAATTATGAATGATGTGGCTATGAACATCATTGTGCAGATATCTGTTCTTGTCACTGCTCTCAGTTCTTCTGGGTATATACCCAGTAGAGGAATTGCCAGGTAACATGGTTGATCTATATCTAACTTCTTTGGGAACCACCAAACAGGCCTCCACAGTGACTGTACCATTGTACATTCCCACCAACAGTGAATAAGCATTCCTGTCTCTCCACATCCTCTCCAAAACCTAGACTTTTTGGTTTGTTAATAGTGATCATTCTACTGATTGTGAAATGATATCTCATTGAAGCTTTGATTTGCATTTACCTAATAGCCAGTGATGTTGAACATTTTTTCATGTGTTTTTCCACCATTTGTATTTCTTCTTTAGAAAAATATCTACTCAGATCATTTGCCCTTTTTTTTTTTTTTTTTCTTGGTCATTTGTCTTTTCTTTGTTGAGCTGTAGGATCTCTTTTTATATGATGTATATTAGACCCCTGTCAGACGTGTGATTTTCATGTATTTTCTCCCATTGAGTAGGTTGTCTTTTTACCCTCTTAATAAAGTTCTTTGAGGTGCAGAAGCATTTAACTTTGAGGAGGTCCCATTTATCTATTTTTCCTTTTGTTTTACAAGCTTTAGATGTAAGGTTTAAGAGACACCCACCTACTACAAGTTCTTGTAGATTTTTCCCTATGTAATCTTCTAGGAGTTTTATGGTCCTGGCTTTTATGGTTAGGTCTTTGATCCATTTTGAGTTGGATAGAGAGTGAGATAGGGGTCATTTTTTATTCTTTTGGTTATGGATATCCCAGCACCATTTTCTGTCCCAGAAAAGTGAACTTGGTAGTCTTATGAAAAATCAGTTCACCTGTGGTTGTGGATGTGGCTGAAGCAATTGGTTGCCTGCCTCCCACATGGGAGGTCTTGGGTTTGGCTCCCAGTCCCTCCTGAAGAAGATAAGCAGGTGCTGCAATAAGCAGACAATACAGCAAGCAGATGCTATAATGAGCAGATGCCACAACTGCCACAACAAGCAGACACTACAACCGCCACAATGAGCAGATGCTACAACCAGCAGACACTGCAACAGCCACCAACAGCAGATGCCACAATGAACAGATGCTGCAACTGCCACAACCAGCAAATGCCATAATCACCACAACCAGCAGACGCTGCAACAAGCAGATGCTGCAACTAGCAGACACTGCAACCACATCAACCAACAGATGGCACAACCAGTAGAAGCCACAGATACCATAACAAGCATATGCTGCCACCAGCAGACAACACAACCAACAGATGACGCAACCAGCAGGAAGTGGAAGTGGATCAAGCAGTTGGACACTTGCCTCCTACAATGGAGGTCCCAGGTTCAGCTCCCAGTGCCTCCTAAAGAAGATGAGCAGACAATGAGCAGACAGAAATGGGAGCCATCTTGTGGGGGGGAGGAGGAATTAAAATTAAAAAATAAGTTGATCATAGAAGTCAGGGTCTATTGCTGAATTCTCAATTCAATTTCATCGATCAATATAGCTATCTTTATGTCAATACCATGCTGTTTTTACCACTGTGGCTTTATAATACACTTCAAGATCAGGTAGTGTGAGTCTTGCAACTTCACCCTTCTTTTTTAGAATCTTTGAAATATTCTGGACCATTTCACTCCCAAATGAATTTGGTAGTTCACTTTTCTATTTCTTTAAAGTAGGCTGTTGACATTTTGATTGGTATTGCATTGAATTTAAAAATCAATTGGGGTATAATTGACATATTCATGATGTTTAGTCTTCCAATCCATGAATACAGAATGCCCCTTCTTTTGTTTAGATCTTCTTTGTATTTTTAGCAATGTTTTGTAGTTTTCTGAATACAGGGCCTATATATCTTTATTCCTAGATATTTGAGTCTTTTTGTTGCTATTGCCAATGGAAAGTTTTCTTGATTTCCTCCTTGGCTTGCTCATTACTAGTGTTTTGAAATGCTATTGATTTTTGCATGTTGATCTTACATCCTGCCACTTTGCTTAACTCCCTTATAATCTCTAATAGCTTTGTTGTAGATATTCCAGGATATTCTACATATGGGATCATGTCACCTGAAAATAATGAGAGTTTTACTTCTTTTCTGATTTGGATACCTTTATTTCTTTCTTTCTTTCTTTTTTTTTTTTTTTTTTTTTGCTTAGTTGCTCTAGCTGGAAATTCTAGCACAATGCTGAATAACAGTGGTGACAGTGGGAATCCTTGTCTTGTTCCTGATCCCCACATAGTACAATATTAGTTGTGGAATTTTCATAAATGCCCTTTATTATGATGAAGAACTTTACTTCTATTATCTTGCACAGTAATTTAATCAAGAAAAGATGCTGGATTTCATCAAATGCCTTTCTAAATCAATCTAGATGATCCTGTGTTTTTTCCCTTGATTTGATAA
>JAKSZT010040643.1:1862395-1913358 GCA_026826555.1 Tolypeutes matacus | reverse complement strand
TCTAAATCAATCTAGATGATCCTGTGTTTTTTCCCTTGATTTGATAAAGTGTTCTATTATGTTAATTGGTTTTCTTATGTTGAACCACCCTTGCATACCAGGAATAAAACTCACTTGATCATAATTTATAAGTATTTTAACATGATGTTGGATTTGATTTGCAAGTATTTTGTTAAGAACTTTTGCATCTATGTTCATTAGAGAGATTATTCTGTAATTTTCTTTTCTTGTAGTATCTTTACCTGGCTCTGGTTTTAGGGTGATGTCCTCATAAAATGTGTTGGGTAATTTTTACTCCTTTTCAATTTTTTGGAAGAGTTTAAACAGGAGTGTTGTTAATTCTTCATGAAAGGTTTGGTAAAATTCACCTGTGAAGCCATCTAGCCCTGGATTTTTCTTTGTTGGAAGAATTCTAATGGCTGGTCCTATTTATTTGCTTGTAATTAGTTTATTGAGTTCTTGTACTTCTTGGAGAGTCAATGTAGGTTGTTTGTGAGTTTCTAGGAATTTGTCCATTTCATCTAGGTTGTCTAGTTTGTTGGCACGAAGTTTCTCAAAATATCCTCTTAAGGCCCTTTTCATTTCTGTTAGGTCAGTAGTTAACTTCCCCCTTTCATTTCTGATTTTATTTATTTGCACTTTCTCTCTTTTTTTTCTTTGTTAGTCTTGCTAAGAGTTTGTCAATTTTATTGATTTTCTCAAAGAAACAGTTTTTGGTTTTGTTGATTTTCTATATTTTTTGCTGTTTTTGTTCTCAATTTCATGTATTTCTTCTCTAACCTTTGCTATTTCTTTCTTTCTGCTTGCTTTGGGATTGGTTTGCTGTTCTTTTTCTAGTTTCTCTAGTTGTCCAATTGGATCTTTGATTTTAGCTTTTCTTTTTTGATGTAGTCATTTAAGGCTATAAGTTTCCCTCTCAGCAGTGTCTTCACTGTATCCCATAAGTTTTTATAAGTTGTGTTTTGTTTTCATTTGTATTGAGATAGCTACTAATTTCTCTGGCAAACTCTTCTTTGACCCACTGATTGTTTAGGAGTGTATTAGCTTCCATATATTTGCAAATTTCCCCCTTTCCTGCCTATTATTGATTTCCAGCTTCATTCCATTATGATTAGAGAAGGTGCTTTGTATAATTTCTTTTTTTAATTAGCATACTGTTTAATGTTTTGTTTTAATATATTTTCTATTTTTTCTAAAAGATACTTAGATTACATAAAATATTACATAAAAACATGTAAGGGATTCCCATATGCCCCACTCTCCACACCTCCCACTTTTTCCCACATTAACATCTTTTTTCATTAATATGGTACATCCATTGCAATTGATGAACACATTGTGGAGCATTGCCACTAAGCATGGATTATAGTTTAAATTGTAGTTTACACTCTTTCCCACTCAATTCTGTAGGTTATGGCAGGATGTATAATGACCTGTATCTGTCATTGCAATGTCATTCAGGACAATTCTAAGTCCTGATAAGGCCCCCATATCACACCTCATTTTCCATTTCCCTGACTTCAGCACCTCCAGTGGCCACTGTCTCCACATCAATGATAAATTTTTTTCCATTGCTAGAATCATAATAAGTCTAATAGTAGAATACCAGTAAGTCCATTCTAGGCCAATCCTGAGGATTCTGGGATGGCACTGCCCACTCTACCTCTAATTATGAGGGGGCTTTGACCCCATATGGCTGATGGATGGGACTCTCTTGCTTGCAGTGTAGACCCTCTCGGTTCCTTGTTATGGTGGTTGTCCATCCTCACCTCCTTGTTAGTTGTCGTGAGTGAACCCAATGAAATAGAGAGTAGGTGTTGCAACTCCATTAAGGGTAGGGCTCAGCTGGCACATGGACAGCCTAAAGATTCAAGTCTCTTGGGTGTACACCTACCAAATCCAACACCAAGATTTTTCCTTGGTCTTTTTTATTTCTTTGTCCAGTTCCCTCCAGATTGATATACTGAAGCCTCCTGCTCTGTGTTTCCCAAAACAGCTCACTCAGGCAGGATCTTGTCCCTTCTCAGCTGTTTATTGCCAGAGAGCTGATGAGTGCCCACTTAAATCAATGCCATGTTGCTATGTCTCTCTTTATACTTTCAATGTTTTTAAATTTATTAAGATCTGTGTTGTGGTCCAGCATGTGGTCTATCCTGGAGGAAGAACCATAAGCCCTTGAGAAGAGTGTATGACCTGCTGATTTGGGGTGTGATATTCTATATATGTATCTCAAGTGCAGCTCATTTATCATGTTGTTCAAGTTCTCTGTTTCCTTGTTGATCTTCTATCTAGTTGTTCTATCTATTGATGTAACTGGCATGTTGAAGTCTCCAAGTATTATTTGCCACAGATTGCCTTATGTATTTTGGGTCACCCTGGTTAGTTGCATAAATATTTATGACTCTTACTACTTCCTGATGGATTATCCCTTTTATTAACATATAATGGTCTTCGGCACCTCTTATCCCATTTTTGCATTTGAAGTCTGTTTTATCTGACACCAGCATAGCTACTCCTGGCTTCTTTTGTTTACTATTTGCATGAAATATATTTTTCCATCCTTCCACTTTCAGTCTATTTGCATCTTTGGATCTAAGGTGAGTCTCCTGCCGAGAGCATATGGATGGCTCATGTTTTTTTATCCTTTCTGTCAGCCTGTGCTGTTTGATTGGTGAATTTAATCCAGTAGCGTGGAATGTTATTACTGTAAAGGCATTACTTACTTCAGCCATTTTATCCTTTGGCTTTCATATGTCATATTTATTTTTATCTATCTTTTTAACTTTTTGGTTACCCTTTCTGATAATCTTCACTTCTATACTCTCGCTGAAGCGTCTTTCTCTTCTCTTTTCTTTTCTGGAGGCAAAACTCCCTGTAGTATTTCCTGCAGAGCTGGATTCTTGTTCTTTGAACTTTCTTAGTTTCTGTTTATCTGTGAATATTTTAAACTCACCATCATATTTAAAGGACAGTTTTGCCAGATAAAAAATTCTTGGCGTCCATTTTTCTCTTTCAGTACTTTAATTATATCAAACCACCGTCTTTTGCCTCGTTGGATTCTGAAGAGAAATCTGCACTTAGTCTTATTGGACATCCCTTGTATATGATGTTTCACTTTCCTCTTGTTGCTTTCAGAATTTTCTCTTTATCTTTGGCATTTGGCATTCTGAATACTATGTGTCTTGTGTAGGTCTATTTGGATTTATTCTAATTTGAGTACACTGTACTTCCTACACACAAATATTTATGTCTTTCATGAGAGTTGGGAAATTTTCAGTCATTGTGTCCTCAAATACTCTTTCTGCCCCTTTTCCCTTCTTGTCTCTTTCTGGAACTCCCATAACACATCTGTTGGTGCATTTCCCATAACAATTTTTTTTTCATTCTTTTCTTTCTCTGTTCTTCTCTCTTTTCAATTTCAGTCATTCTCCTCTATGTTGCTGATTCTTTATTCCATGATTTCAAATAAGCTGTCATGTGCCTCTATTGTATTTTTAATCTCACTTATTGTGTCTTTCATTACCATAATCTGTTATTTTTCTATCCAAGGTTTAAAATTTTTCTTTGTGCTCACCTAGTTTCTTCTTAATGTCTTTTATTTCTTTAGCTTTGTTGTTCTTCAACAACATGATTTGATTTAGGAGGCTTGTATGAGCCTCACTGATTAGCTACTTCATGTCCTATGTCTCATCTGGAGCTTTAATTTGTTCCTTTGCTTGAGACACAGCTTCTTTTTATTTGTTTGGCTTGTAATTTTTTGCTGATGTCTAGACATCTAATTTTGATGCTGAATTTACCCTGATGTTCAGTATCTCTCTCACCTAGAGATTTTATTGTTAAGTAGCTGTGTGCTACCACTGTTCTTTGACTCTTGGTCCAACTTATTTCCAATCAAATAACAGTGATAGCACACTGTTTAACTGCTCAAACCAGGGCTAAGGACCAGTAATGGAGTGCATACCAGTTTCCAAGGGTCCTGGGGAGTGAAGCAGTAAAGGCACTGTGCTTGCTTCTTTTATTTATTTATTATTCTTCCCTTTTCATGAACTTTTCTGGTCTGGTCAACAGGTGGCACTCTTTGGCAGACGTCTCAGCTCACTCCCCAGATTCTAGGGGGCAATACATTCAGAGTAACTCCTGGGGTGGGTGGGTGGTGCAGAAGCAATGTACTCAGGGCTGGCCAACCTTCACAGATGAACTTTCTCAGAAACTGACATCCACCCTAGTCAGCTATACCCTCTCTCCCTCAGCCTCCTCAGCATCTAGCCCAGAGCAGTAGAGAGGGTGTTTGAGAAGGCAAATTATCTTTAGCTCCCTGTAGGCTCCTAGTGCAATGTAAGGTTCCCACCTGGCCTGGAAGTGTAGGACCCCTCCAATGCAGCAGATGAAGTATGCTGGCCAAAATCTGAATGTGCTGCAGGCTGAGTCCTTTGTTCCCCTTTCTTGGAGAAGAGGACCCTTGCAAACCCCTTGGTCTGCAGCCACTGCCGTCCACAGCTGCTGCAGTCTGCACACTGCTGATTGCTCCATAGGTGGTGGCATGGGCACCTGCCGCTGCTTTCGCAGCTGTACTCAGAGGATTTTTCAGTGAGTTGAGACTTCTTTCCTTAGATCTTTTTTTTTCTAGATGGTGTCTCACCTTCCCCTGTTGTCCTGAGTCCCAGAGCATTCCTCCAGAGAGAAATGATTCCTCTGTCTTCTGAACCTAATTTTATTATGATGCATTTATTATATTTTGCATTAAAGGGAGCTGACTGGCTCCTTCACATCCAGAGCACAGGTTTTCCTACCTGAAATACAGTTTTTATTTACTCTGTAAAGAGGATACTAAAAGATCCTTAAAGAAAGGGAATAAATTAGTCTGGTTATTAATGACTTCCTAATTTTTATTGAAGTCATCATAGACAGATGTCATAACTTTCTAAATATGAAATAGAGTCCTTCAGAACAAGGTTCCTCTGAGTCTTAGTGACCCTTGTATGTGAAGTGAAAATGAAAGTGTGGAATTCTCCCCTGTTCAATTCATTTATATAGCAGAAACTGAGGCCAGGAGTGGAGGGATGTTTTAGGCAAACCACTATGAATAGAAACGGAATCTAGAACCAAATTTTGTTTCTTAGTAATTTTGAATATGTACATTTATTTTGAAGATCGTCAGATTCAACATAATCTCAAGACCATGTACCTGTCAGTTTTCTTAATAACTCAAGTACCAATACATTTTTTTGCTTTGTATTTTCTTTATGCCCATGCTTAATGGGAGACAGAGCTAAGATATACTTTTAAATTTTTAAATTTGGGAAGCGGCTGTGGCTCAATCAGTAGGGCTCCCGTTTACCATATGGGTAGGCCCTGGGTTCGGTTCCCGGGGCCTCCTGGTGAAGGCAAGCCCGCCCGCACGGCGTGGTTAGCTGACCCAGCGAGCACAAGCAGCAAGGGGGGGATAAATGAATAAATAAATAAAATCTTTAAAAAAATAAAAAAATAAAAAAAAATAAATTTTTAAATTTTATGTTTGTCTATTTTGTATGTCCCTATATATGTGTGTGTGTGTACTTATTTCTACCCAGACAGAAAAATTAAAATGCTTTGGATTGTCTAAAGATTACTAACTTAGGTCTTAGGTCCGTTTTTAGGTTGGTTTCTACAATAAATAGCCATAAGTCCTCTTTCTAGGCCTCTTTCTTCCTCTGTCAAGCAAAAGGATTCAATTAATTAAACTTGAAGTTTCCTTAAGGCTCAAAACTTTACTAAATACAGATAGATATCATTAGGTAGAACATTGATCTGAATACTATTTTAGAATATCTATAATATGAAGATCAATGGGAACTGTTTCATTTCTATGGTCCTTTTCACAGCATCCTTTACTTTTTTTTCCTTAAACTGAACATCAGTGGGTTTAACATCAGAATCACTAGGATACAAAACACAGACACTACCTTTTCTTGTTTTAAGTAATACTGGGAGCTTGTTTGAATGTAACTAAAGCATATAGAGTCATAGAATAAAGTCACAACTGTCAGATGTGAGACACTGGTAGAAAAAGTTTTGTGTCTACCTGCTGTTGAAGATAGAAACAGCAATAAAAAGTTGGGAGATGATGACAGTCAAGAAAGTTATCATGGCCATAACAGCATAGAAGATTAAAAGCAACAATTTATTCATGGATGTATCAGAACATGATACATCCATGGGGGAGGGAAGGAGGTCACAGAAAAAGAGATGACCTTTGGCCCACAGAAAGAGTGTCTCAATAGACCAACTGTTTATGTTAATGAGTTCATTAAGTCTCCTGCACATGATCCAATATGCACACCCGCTGTATAAAGTCAAAGGTTCAAAATGGCCCCATAGTCATCGTAAGCCAAGGGTGCCAACCAGAAGTCCTCAGTAGAAAGGAGTAACACATACACAGAAAATATTGCACAATGCATCCAAAGAATGAGATCATCTGTATTTCAGAAAAGACATTCAGCAGCGTTTTGTATGCATATACCGTTGAATAGCAGGCATCTACAAAGGACAGACAGCTAAAGAAATGGCACATGTGGAGTTTGGGAGTTATCTGCATTAGAAAGAGTATTCCCAGATTCCTCACAAGTGAAATGACTTCGATTAGCGGGAACAAAATGAAGAGAACCAACTTTAGTTCAGAGCAATCTGTGATCTGTCAGTCCCAACAGGATAAATTCATGACCACTGTAATTTTCACCAGTTGTTTGTTTTTCTTGATATCTGCTGAGGATAAGAAGATGGAATTAAGAGAGAACACCAGTACTGCAATATAAAGACTATTTGGAACCTCTAATTAGCATTATGACTTGAGTAATTTCCCCTTTCTCATTATCTTACCTATAATAAAACCTTTAACTAGAAAGACTCTAGTATCTTCAAATATTTTCATCTGCATATCTCATAAGCAATAAAACAATGCATAAACAAAGTGTTAAGGTCTTAATAACTTCCAGATATATTTAAAATGCTAGTGTAAATGTGAACAAAAAGCTAAAGTAAATTCCATTCCAAAGAAATGTAAAGAGAAGAAAAAGTCTGGTTTATTAATGCTTAAAAACTGAAACTGGAAATTTCACCTGTGGTCTCTATTAAAGCTCTCTTTTAATAACCACATATTAGATTTATTATTAGCTATTTTCAAATATATAAGATATAAGAATAAACTGTATCAGTGTATTTAAACCTGAGACATTCCAAGTATCTCCTCAACTTTAAGTCATACTGTTAGAGTATCCCTATTGCAAAGTTCAGATTGTATGATTTACAGACTGTGACATAAAGAAAGGAGCCTACCTGTGAGAATTCATATGAGAATGCAACCAACTATCTCTTCACAAGGACCAAGGAAGCACATGATGATGGAGCAGAACAAGATAAGGATCTCCACTCCCTCCTGACCAAGGCTTCCTCAGCCTCTCTTGCATCCAAGAATACCCTACCCCATATACCACTACACCCTAGCTATACGAGGAGAGGAATTTGCTTTTATAGCCACTTATTGGCCCCCAGGCTATACTTGGACCCTATCCCCCTCCCCAGAAACTAACATTTCCCTACCTATTGATATACTGTATAAATTCACATCTGCACCTTCCAAGTGTGGCCTGAAGTCTATTCTTCAGACTCCCTCTGTTGGGAGAGCTTCCCAATAAACTTCCTGCCTGCAATCATCAGTCTCTGAGTCCCAGTAAGTGCCACCATTTTTCTCCAACACATAGTTGTTGTTGTTGTTTTATTAATTTTTAATTTTAAAAAAATGGAAATGACTAGAGACAAGTTCCTAGCATCCAAAATCTGTTGTTTTCCTTAGAAAAGAGCTACAGACATTGAATTGAATTCTGAGAAGAGCACCCTCTGGGAATAGGGCACTATGAGGTGGAATATGAAACATGATGAACAGAAACATGTTTTGTCTTCGATAGCCAATCAAAATACCTTACTGCGACTCAGAAAACAGAGACTCATACTTTCTCTGAGAAAAAAGTAAATAAAACCTACAAAAGATACAGATACTTCCTTGCAATACTTCCTTTTTAAGGGTTGCAACACAATTTTAGAACAGGCGATGTATTTTCTACACTATTGCTCATCTGTTCAGTTATTTGTACATCTTGCCTGATAGTTTAACTAATTTTAATATTTATACAAAAATATTAAAAATATTTTAAACAATCCATGATTTTAGGAGCTTTACCTATATGTTATATGCAATAATGTTCTTGGTGGGCTCATCATACTTTCACTTGTGAGACACTATTTCTGGAGTAAAGTAGACAGCCATATTCTAGAAAAAGAACATCCTAGGGTAGTGGGATAATACAAAATATTTTAGTTCTACAGTGTACAGTGTCAGGTGATTAATATCCAAGGAAATATTTCATCATAGTTTATTTATTTATTTATTTATTTTTTTTAATTTATTTATTCACTTATCCCCCCCTTGCTGTTTGTGCTCGCTGGGTCAGCTAACCACGCCATGCGGGCGGGCTTGCCTTCACCAGGAGGCCCTGGGAACCGAACCCGGGGCCTCCCATATGGTAAACGGGAGCCCTACTGATTGAGCCACAGCCGCTTCCCCATCATAGTTTAGATTGCAATGCATCCTTTAGGAAATAGTATTCCAAATTGTATTAAGATATTGATATTCATTACTCCAGCAAAAATTGCATAACAATTTTGATGGTAATACAGAAAAAGAGATTGAAGTTTACAGTAAGGGGGGAATTAAAAGGCCAAATTACAAATCCTTCCCAATCTTGTAATTTCAAGAGTTTATAAGATTAAAAACTGAATGTCTTCCTCTATCTCATCCCTTCTTCCTCCTCTCCCCCTCCTCTTCCACTCTCCCATTTTTCCTCCTTCATCTCTCTTTTCTTCTTTAATTTTTAAACCAATTTGTAGTATATAAGTATATAGGTTATGCAAAAAAGTGAATTTCACTTACCAATCGAAGGAAAATATTCAACTTCTCAGCTAATTTTGGATTCTCATGCCTGCTCATTCTGTGACTTATATGTCTATATCTCCACCCCCATCTAATCCCATCCCCACCAAAAAAAAAAAAAAAAAAAGTTAAATTTTTGGGAGTTTTCCACTGATGTATAAATTAGGTAAATGATAGCATTTGAAGGGAATAGGATTGAAATAGAAACATGCCCTTTGATATATGGGAATCAAAGCCACAGCCTCCTTGGTGTGAAAGCAAAGGCAAGATTTTAAAAATTCATGTCAGAAGATAGCTTTAGATAAAAAGTTATATATTTTCCTTTGTTCAGATGGCAATGGAATCCCTGGAGAAAGCCTTCTGATTAAAAGGATATAATGAATATATTATTAAAAGTTACCCTGTGGGAAGCGGCTGTGGCTCAATCAGTAGGGCTCCCGTTTACCATATGGGAGGCCCTGGGTTCGGTTCCCGGGGCCTCCTGGTGAAGGCATGCCTGCCCGCACGGCGTGGTTAGCTGACCCAGTGAGCACAAGCAGCAAGGGGGGGATAAATGAATAAATAAATAAAATCTTTAAAAAAAAAAAAAAAAAAAAAAAAAAAAAAGTTACCCTGTGTTTCTTGAGGGATTTAAGAAAATTTCAAGGAATTAATTGACTCCCTAAGGTTTTTTATTTCCCAAAAATTACAATTAATAGAAGGAAAAATGCATTACTGTGTAAGAAAATCAGAAAACATGTTCTGTAAAAACAAAACAATATAGAATTGATTCTGACATTCAATATTTTAACCAGGGAATCATTATAGAAGAAAATATTACTCAGACATAGCTGCTAGGAAAAAAACAACGAAGGACTTTGAAGTTCTAAAGCAAGCACTCATGTAAAGCAAGCCCATTCCTTGGATTCCTTGGATTTCAAGAAGACCATCAAAGAAGATTGAAACTGCTATTTTTATAAGGCTTCTTTGAAATTAACCCAACCATACATCTCCTGAACTTTCTTTCTTCCAATCTGACATGTGACTGCTAATAGATAAGTCTTTTGTCTGAGTTTAAACTGCATCATGAGGGATTTTGGTGGCAATATTTCACACTGTTGATTTACACATGCTTCTAAATCTGAATAAATTTTATTCTTTATATTTAAAATATTTTTTCTTCTTAAACCCAAGGTTAAAAAGTAATGGTTTAGGTGGTAGGTGCAAAGATTGGGTGATATTCTGATGTTGAGATAGAACAAAGAATATTGAATATTTTGAAGTCTTAGCATATTCTAAGAACCTGTTGCTTTTTTCATGTTTTAATATATACATCATTCCAAGTCTGTATATGAAGAATAGATAGATTAAATTTCCTGCATCTATATTTTCTTCTCTCCTAAGATGTATGAGATCAAAGACAATAACCTTACAGGACTTTATAAAGGTCTATATTTGCAGGCACTCAGGTGACAAGAATTAAAACACAAATAATTACTTTCAAGAAGTCAATCAGGTCAAAAACTATCTTCTGCAGGTCTATGAAACTCCTGAAGTATAGGAAATAATATCATTAAAACCATATATTTCTAGTAAGTGGGCAAATATACCAATCATTAAATACATTAAACAGGTTCCCAGATTAATACAGAATAACTCTATTAAAAATGACAACTGATATTAAACTGAAATTATTCATATATAGAGTATTTTTAAGGTATAAATAGGATTTGGCATATAGAAAAAGATAATATTGTTTAAATCAAATTAGGGTAGATTTTTGTGGAGTAAGAAGTCTTTGTGTGACAATATGTTAATCATATGTCATGTTAATTAAAATGTTAGTGTGCAATTTATTAAAGTCTTATATTTATAAATATAATTTTGGGGGACTCAAAATTATTGAGGAAAAATTCTGATACAAAAAAATCTATACCCATTTTAAGTATATAATTGATGGTTTTTGATAGATAAAGACTCCAAGGTAATTATTATTATAATCAAAATATAGAACATTAACTCCCAAAATCCCTTTTTCCCATTTCCAAGAAATCTCTACCTACAAGTTCCAACTCCAAGGAATTGCTGATCAGGTTTTTTTTAACTGTATAATAGATGTAATAGATCTGCTTTCTCGAGTTTCATGAAAATGATGTCATACAATACGTGGGGTTTTTTTGTGTGTCTATCAAGCAGAATAATGTTTTGAGAATCACCTGCATTGTTGCATGGATCAGTATTTTATTCCTTTATATTTGTCTCTCATAAAGACATTTTTAACCCTAATCCTCTATACAAATGTGAGCACATTTGTGTATAGGATCTTTAAAGATGTTGTTAGTTAAGGTGTGATCAAACTGAATCAGGGTGGGCCTTACTCCAATATAGCTGGAATCTTTATACACAAGGGAAATCTGGTCACAGAAGGTTAGAGACAAATGGCAATATTACAGTGGCTGAAACTGTGTAATAGACTGCCAGCAAATCATCACCGGTATGCTACACACTTTAAAGAAATCACGTCCATACCAGGACCTTGATTTTGGATTTCTAACCTTCCAAACTCTAAAACAATAAATTTCTGAAATAATAAAAAACACTAGAAAGTGGTTTTTGTTACAGAAATCTTGGCAAAATAAGACACCTGGTGATGAATGTTTTCATTGTTTCCAATATTTTGGCTATTATGATTAAAACTGTCATAACCAGTAGATTAAAAGATTTTATATGGGCCTAAGTGTTCATTTCTCTTGGGCAAATGTATAGGAAGGGAAATTTCCAACCCATAAATGTGGGATATCTTTCCATTTATTAACATCTTTTCTAATTTCTCTAAATAATATTTTATTATTTTCAGTGTCTTTATGTCATTCTGACTTCTTTTGTTGAATTCTAAATATTGGATTTTTTTGACAATATTTTAAATGGAGTAACTTTCTCAAATTCAATTTTGATCTGAATATATAGAAACTCACTTAATTTTTGTATATTGATTTTGTAAGTGTTTCTTAGAAATTTTTATATACAGAATCATGCACTTGACAAGAATGGCATTTTACTTCCTCCTTTCAAATCTGGATGCCTTTAGCTTCTTAAATTTTAAGTTTATTTATTCATTTTTTTTAATTTTTTCTTTCTTTTATTTTTTATTTTTCTACCTGTTACCTTTCAGGCTATGTAAACATAGAATTTACTTTTTTATACAGTATTGTATATAATAGAAATCTCCAGGAAAACATTGAATAGAAAATTTTCGTCAGATTTGTGAAGATTTATCCAAAATTACTTCAAGTTTCCTGTTTGTTTTTAAATCTTTCTCTAGTTTTCTCCTTTTGGGACTCCTGCTTCTGTGACCTAGGCTTAAGTTCAAGGTTACCAACTCTCCCCAGGGACCGACGGGAGGCAGAGAATGTCTTTCCCATTGAATAGGCTTAGCACCCTTGTCATTAATCAGTTGGTCTTAGATGTCAGGATATACTTCTGAACTTTCAATTAAATTCCATTGGTCTATGTATTTCTCTTTATGCCAGTATCACATTGTTTTGATTACAGTAACTTTGTAATAAGCATTAAAATTGGGAAGTGTGAGTCCTCCTACTTTAATCTTCTTGTTCAAGGTGGTTTTGGCTATTCAAGTTCCCTTACCTTCTATATAAATTTGATGATGGTCTTTGCCATTTCTTCAAGAAAGGCTATTGGAATTTTGTTTGGTATTGCACAGAATCTCTAATCATCCAATTTAAGAACCGACTTCTTAAAAAATATTTAGTTTTCCAATGCAGTACCGTCCTTCCATTTATTGAGGTCTTTCACTTCTTTCCACAATGTATGGTAGTTTTGTGTGTACACATCCTTCACATCTTGGTATAAATCTATCCACAGATATTTGATTCTATAACTTATTGATTTAAGTAAATTTATCTTTTACTTCATCTTCAGATTGTTCATTACTAGTATATACAAAACACCATTGCTTTTTGTGCATTTATGTTGTACCCCAACACTTTGACAAATTAGTTTATAGCTCTCATAGATTTCTTGCACACTTTACAGGATTTTCTATATGTAGGATTATGTCATTTGCAAATAGAGAAAGTTGTACTTCTTCTTTTCCAATCTGAATGCCTTTTACTTCTTTCTCTTTCATTAATGTTCTAACTAGGATTTGTACTCCAATGATGAATAACATGGTGACAGTGGGCATTCCTTTTCTTGTTCCTGATCTTAGAGGGAAAGCTATCAGTCTTTCATCACTGAGTATGATGTTAGCTGTGGTATTTTCATAGATGCTCTTTATCATGTTGAGGAAATTTCCTTTTATTCCTAGGGTTCTAAGTGTTTTTATAAAGAAAGGGTGCTGGTCTTTTGTCAATGCATTTTCTGTGTCAATCAAAATGATCATGTGTTTTTTTGGTTGTTGTTGTCTATTGATGTGGTGCATTGCATTAATTGATTTCCTTATGTTGAACTAGTCTTGTATTCCTGGAATAAATCACACTTGATCATTGTGTATAATTCTTTTAATGCACTGTTTGATTTAGTTTGACAGTAGTTTTTTAAGGATTTGTGCATCTATATGCATATAGGATTTGGTCCACAGTTATCTTTTCTTGTGGTATGTTTATCTTATTTTGGTATTAGAATGATGTTAGCACATTGAATGTTAGGAAGTGTTTCATCTTACATTTTATGGTTGAGTTTGAGCAGGATTGGTATTAATTCTTCTTAAAATGTTTGTTAAAATTCACAAGTGAAGCTGTCTATTCCTGGGCTACCTTTATTGTCAGGTGTTTGATTACCAATTCAATCAACTACTATGTGTCTGTTGAGATTTTTCTTCGTTCTTGAGTCAGTGGAGGTAGTTTCTCTGTTACTTGAAATCTGTCCATGTCATTGAGTTTATTTAATTTGTTCGTATAATATCCTCTTATATTCCTTTTTATTTCTGTGGTATCAATGGTAATATTCCCCTTTCATTTTTGATTTTAGCTATTTTCATCCTCTCTTTTTCTTTGTCTATCTATAATTTTGCTGATTTTATTGATCTTTTAAAAATTCAACCTTTGTTTTTCTTTATTGCATTGCTTTTTAATTCTCTATTTATCTCCACTGTAATCATTGCTATTTCCTTCCTTCTGCTCGTTTTGGATTTAGTTTGTTCTTCTTTTACTTCAGGTGTAGGAGTGGATCTCTCATTTGAGCTATTTCTTCTTATCTAATGTAAGCATTTAAAGCTGTGACATTTCCTCTCAGCACTTCCTTTGCTACATCTTATTACTTTTGGTATGTTGTGTTTTCATTTTGATTTCCTTCAAAATATTTCTTAATTTCACTTTTGATTTTGCCTTTGAACAACTTTTTTTAAGAGTGCATTGTTAAAATTTCACATATTAGTGAGTTTCCAGTTATTGATTTCTAGATTCATTCCACTTTGGTCAGAAAAAATATATGATAATATTTAATTTTTTAAAAATTGCTGAGTATTTTTGTGACTTACTGTATGGATTTCCTGGAGAATGACCTATGTGCACTACAGAAGAAAGTGTGTTCTGCTGTTGCCTGATGATATGTTTTTTTTTATACATCTGTTAGGTTTAGTTGGTTTAAAGTTGGTTTAAAGTATTATTCATGTTTTCTATTTCCTTATTAATATTCTATCTACATGTTTTATCCTCCATTAATGAAAGTGGGGTATTGAAGTTCCCTATTATTGATATTGAACAGTCTCTTTTTTCCTTCAAAACTGTCTATATTTACATATATATATATTTATATATAAAAAAACTGTTATGTCTTTTTGTTGAGTTGACTCATTGTCAGCATATATTGTTCTTTTTTTATCTTTTTTTAAAGTTATTTATTTAAAGTGTATTTTATTTGTCATTAGTATTGTTATTCTAGCCCTTTTAAAATATTATTTTCATCATATATTTTTCCCATCTTTTCAATTTCATCCTACTTGCATATGTTAATTTAAAGTGACTCACTTGTAAACAGGATAGAGTTGAAAGACTATTTTTTTAATCCATTCTGCCAATCCCTGGATTTTGACTGAAGAGTTTAATCCACTGATACGTAAGGCAACTATTGATAATTCAGAACTTACTGCTGACTTTTGCTATTTGGTCTTCAACAGTTTTAGAACTTTGTGTACCCTTATTTATTCTATTACTACCTACATTTAAATTTGATTTTTTGTAATGAACCATTTTCAGTCCCTTTTCATTTCCTTTTGTTATATATATTTTTGTTGGTTACTCTGGGTGTGGTATTTTGGTATTATTTATGAATTCCAAAAAGAAAGATTATGTTTGTAAACTGGTCTGGTTCCTCTAGGCATGATAATCCTTTGATTGTATTAGATTCAGCTGAGGCATCTGATTAAATTATGTTAAAATTAGGGCTTTGATTCAACCATGTCAGAGTGCAACTCATCATTAAATCCCTACCCCCTTAGTGGGCTGGAAAAACAGACTTTCACATGGAAGTAGATACACAGAAAAGAAGAACACAGCGGAAGAGAGAAGACTCATTAGGCAGGATCCTGTGGCCCCAGGAAGAGAGATGAGACTGATATTCTGCAGCTGACATTATGAAGAGAAGAGAACAGCTTATCCAGGAAGGAAACACCCGTGGGAAGAGAGACAAGCCTTATGCCAGTCTACAGCTAAGATCAGAAGAATCTGAGACCATGGAGCCTTAAGAGGAAAGATGAAGGCTGACCCCTCATGGACATCACCCACCATCTGGCATAAACACATGGCAACAGACTTTGGGTGAGAGAGTACCTTTTAAGTAACTTTGAGTGGGACTCTTTAGGGCTTTGTGACTGTAAGCTCCTGCCCTAAATAAATACATTTTATAAAAGCCACCAGATTTCTGGTACTCTGCAGCAGCACCCATTTAGCTGACTAGTACAGAATTTGGTACCGAGGAGTGGGGAAAGTGGTTTTGCAAATATAAAAAATCTGGAATGGTTTTATAAATGGTTAAGGGGTGTTTTTTTTAGAGGAATTGTGAGATGCTTGATAGAAAAGGCCTAGATCGTTTTGAAGAGACTGTTGGTAGTAATATGGAGTATAAAGTTATTTTTATAAGGCCTTAGAAGGAAATAATTGTGAGATGCTTGATAGAAAAGGCATAGGGTGCTCTGAAGAGACTGTTGGTAGGAATATGGATCCTAAAGAAACATTTTATGAGGCTTTAGAAGTAAATTATGAAGCTATTATTGGATACTGAAAGAAAGGCGATCCATGTTTGAAAGTCAGAGACAACTTAGCAAGATTAACTCCTGATGTTTTATGGAAAGCAGAATTTGAAAATGGTGAACCTGGACATTTAGCTGAAGAACTTTCCAAAGTAAACTTGGAGAATGCGACTTGGCTTCTCCTTGCAGCTTACAGTAAAATCCTAGATGAGAAAGATAAGCTGAGAACTGAATTGTTGGGGCACATAGAAACCAGAAACTATTTCCAGAAATTCCAAGCCTCTGGAAATCAAGCCCCCAGTTGATAGTGCCACATGTGAGGGCTTAACTAAACTTGGAACTTCTAAATTAGGATTGAAAATGCAGTTATCTAAGAAAGACTTGTGGAAATTTTCACTGCCTGATGGCTTGGACCCCTGATTCCTGCATGCAAAGCCAACAAGATTTTTGAGAGAACTATCTGAACAAAATCATTGTCAGCATGGACTAAAAGGAACATGGAGGGGAGATATGGAATAGAAAATGGCTTTAAGAGGAAAACTATTGAAGCTGAGATCTGGATTTAAGATCTCTCCTTGAGCCAAGATAAGGACCACACCCATGAGAGATTGTGTTTGACCCAGCATTTGAAGAGAGTAGATGTTCTAGCAGGCTGTTCAGTGAGAGTTTTGCCATCCCAGCATAGGTGGAGCACATTCCCCAAGGGTTAGGGAGAGTAAAGTCTTCACCCCAAAGGTCTGAGAGATGTGGGGTTTCTTCCTATAAATTAGGGAATACCAGGTTGCCAACTCATTGCTCTGAGAGAGTTGGCAGAGATTAAGGATGACGTTACTGTCACCTTACTGTACTTTGGGGGCTGAGACTGCACCCCAGATATCAGAGAATGAGGGGACATAACAACAATGTTCTTGGAGGGTGAGTTCTGGTGCTCAGTTGCCACCCAAATGCTTGATTAGGGTGGAACCAAGAAAATGGCCATTTGGCAAGCCTGTGGAAAGGGGGGGTCCCCATAGGCACCAGGCAGAAGGAACCATGATCTTGTGAATGACTCTCAGACTTTCAAATCTAATGAAATTTGCCCTGAAGTTTTATGGAACTGTAGGGGACCTGTGACTCATGTTTCCTTCCCAATTTCTCCTTATGTTAATGCAAATGTTTATCCTTTGTCTATCCCTTTGTATATTGGAAGCAGATAAATTGTTTTGTAGTTTCAGAGGTCTACAGCCAGACAGGATTTTGCTCCAAGACAAAATCTAATTCTATAAACTGATTTTGATGTTATTTTTTACTTAGCATTGCTACTGATTTAAGGTTTTGTTTTGTTTTTTGAATTTTGAATTTCTTTTTTTGGAATTCAGAAGATGGAGGGTGGCAGTCTGATATTATTTATTAATTACAAAAAGAAATCTTGATTATGTTTGTAAATTGACCTAGTTCCTCTGAGCATGATAACCCTTTGAATAAATGATTAAATTATACTAAGATTAGGGCTTTGATTCAACCACATCATTAGAGTGTGACTCAGTGTTGAGTCCCCAACACCTTGGTGGGCTGATAAAACACTCAAACACAGAAGTAGATACACAGAGAAGAACACAGAAGAAGAGAGACAGCTCTTTAGACAGGATCCTGCAGCTCCGGTAAGAGAAATGACTCTTATTCTACAGCTGACCTTGTGAAAAGACCAGAACAGCTGAGCCCAGAATGAAATGAGCCCCATGAAGAGAGACAAGGCTTATGCCAGCCTACAGCTGAGATCAGAAGAAGCTGGGACCATGTAGCCTTAAGAGGAAAGAGGAAGTCAGAACCCTTGCAGACATAACATGCCATCTTGTGTCAATACATGTCAACAGTCTTTGGGTGAGAAAGTACCTCTTAAGTAACCTTGAGTTGTACTCTTTAGGGCCTTGTAACTGTAAGTTTCTACATCAAACAAAAACCCTTTATAAAAGTTAACAGATTTCTGGTACTCAATCAAAAGGGAAATTATGAAATATCATGAGGGAAATCAAAATGAAAACACAATGTACCAAAAGTAATGAGATGTAGCAAAGGCAGTGCTGAGAGGAAAACTTAATAGCTCTAATTGCTTACATTAGAAAAGAAGAAATATCTCAAATCAAAGACCTAATCTTAAACATTAAGTAAAAGAAAAGCAAACTAATACACTCAGTTTTAAATTTAATAACCTAAATTTATTAAAATCACTTCATTTGATGTGAACTAAACTTCATAGCATACACATACACTGTTCCTATATTCCTTTTTTGTTGAATCTTTAAAAAATTCTACATTTTAAAAAATATTTCTTTAATTAGGGTTCACTGTTTGTATAGTATAGTTCCATGGATTTAAAATTTTTTTTTCCTAAATTCTATCTTTATGCTTTGTGTGTCCCAAACCATGTATTTATTGTTATTTTTTATTCATTTGTATTTTAGAAATTTTAAAACATATCTTTGTTTCCTTATGCCATTTAATTGGCTGTCTAGTGTTCTTCCCTTTTAATCTGATGTCATCATTTAACGTTTCTTGTAGGGCAGATCTAATGGTGACTATTTCCCTCAGCTTTTGTTTATCTTGGAACGTCTTAATCTCTGCCTCATTTTTAAAAGCAATTTCACTTGATATAAATTTTTTGTTTGGCACTTTTTTTCTTTTATTACTTTAAAAATGTCATCCCACAAATGTCTTGCCTCATGATATCTGATTAGAAATTGGCACTTTATCTAATTAAGGTTCCCTTTTACATGGCATGTTATTTTTCTGTTGCAGCTTTCAGAATTCCTTCTTTGCCCTTGATAATCAGCAGTTTGACTACCAAGTGACTGGGCAGGGTTTTCTTGTATTTATATTGTTTGGAGTTTGTTGGGGCCTATGAATGTGGATATTCAAATCTATCATTAAAATTTCAGAAGTTTTCTGCCAATATTTCTTTGAATATTCTGTATGCTTTTTCTGTTTCTATTCTCCTTTTGGGATCCCCATAATGTGTATATTTATATACTTGATGGTGTCCCACAGGTATCTTAGTCTCTATGCATTTTGCTTTCATTCTTTTTTGTTCTTCTCCTAAGACTGAATCATTTCAATTGCCTTATCTTCTAATTCACTGATTCTTTCTTCTGCCAACTCCAGTCTACTTTTTGAACCCTCTAAGAAAATTTTAATTCTAGTTATTGTGGTCTTCAACTCCAGTATTCTGTTTGGTTCCTTTTATAATGTGTATATCTTTGAGAATCTCATTTTATTCTTTTATTGTTTTCCTGATACACTTTAGTTGTTTTCTGTCTTTTCCTTTTGTTCTTTAAACATTTTATTTTGTTTTGTTTTAAGATTTCATCCATTATGTCCAAAGTCTGTTATTATTTGTTGATTGTATATGAAAATGTATCTTGTTCCATTGGATGTGCCGTTATTTCCTTTTTCTTTATTTGTCTTGTAAGTTTTCATTGCACACTATATAGTTAATATTTTAATGTTTTAACTCTGGAATTTAGTCCCTGAACTGAGTGTTTCTTAAGTTTATATCCAGGTGGTAATATGACAGAAATTTCCTTGATTGTCAAGAGCTTACAAAAAACAAGCAACCTAAGGTGACAAGTAGCCTTCACAGTTTTTGAAAATTGTCTTGATGTTGGCTGGTGCTCTCTTTAAGAGTTTAGCCTTCTTTCTGGGAATCTCAGTCTGAAGCAAATATATGGTTCTTATCTGTCTTTTATGAGCATGTTACTGGTTGCACCATTTGTAATGCCCTCTCTATTTCCTTTGAAATAGAACCCCTCCAGGTGCTCCATTGTATGTATTCAATAGTAATCATTTGCTCCAGGCTGTTGCGATTGATCTGATTGTGTCTTACACTTCTTTCAGCATCTCTAAGCTGCTTCTGCCTGCCAAGCAACTTTTGAATGGGGAGCCAGAGATGAGAGTTCTAGTTCAGCCTTTCAGGTGGCAGTTCAGTATGCCCATAAGGATTCCTCTGCTTCTTCTGGAACAGGTCCAGGGACTCCCAATGAAAGCACAGCTTGTCTCCATACTATATCAGGAAGGGGATGGGGGAAGTGCTAGCAAATGTTCCATGAGCTTATCCTACCAATTATAAGCTGTGTATTTTTTATTCAGCATGCACCTGTTACTGCAGTCCTCTAATGTTTTTATTCACAGCTCTGGGGAAGATGGCTCTGTAGTTTTGCTACTTATTCAAAGATTCTGTAGAGATACAGAAACCAGGAGTGTCCTATGCCAATATCTTGGTCAACTGGAAGTCCAAGTGCTCCTTTATTTATGCATGTTTTGTTTTCATTATTGGAAAATATGATTTATAATAGCTAATTAGAAATATTTTTCTGTCTCAGTAACAGTTTCTATTACTATTTTGCTGGGATTTTTATGAGTATGGATAATATTTTTCTGTTTCTTGAAGGTCTTGTAAATATAAAAAATTCACATTTTAGAAAATATATTGTAAGGACTCTGTATTCTGTATACACTGTTTTATTTGATACTGTTGTTACTTTTTCCCTAAAGTTAGTGTTCAAATTAACAGTTCCATCAGTGTTTTATGAAAGTTCTAAATTCTCTAATTCTTCACCAACACTTGATATTTTCCACCTTTTTAATTTTAAACTTTTTGATGAGTATGCAATGGTATCTTCTTGTGCATATCCCAGATTATTAATACAGTTGAAAAACTTTGCTTTCTTTTTTATTTTTGTTTTAATTTTTAATTTTGGGTGGAAGTATTTTGATATCCATTTTTTATGTGCCTTTTAAATTGTTTTACCTATTTTCTGTTGGATTGCCTTTCTTGATTTTAATGGTCAGTAGTGGTTCTTTACACATTTTTGTTATGAGCTTTTTGTTACTTATGTACATGGTAAAGTTTTTTCTCAGTGGCTTGCTTTTTAGCTCTTTAAGTGGATTTTACATTGTTCAATGCATAATTTTTCTTTTTTCTTTTCAGCACATTTTCATCGTGTTTAAAATAATTTTCTTATTAATTTAAAGTAGCCCAATTTCTATTTTATTTTAATTGTTCTATTTATACCTATAATTTATTTTTACAGATAGTAAGGTATATGATAGGTATCAATATCTATGCTATTTATAAATATGAAATTGGTCAGACAGCATTTGTTAATATAAGGCAATATCATTTGACTACCTACTTCTATTTCTTTCTACTTTGATATTGTTTGATTATTCTTTGTTCTTTGCAAAACCCATTTCCCAGAAGATACTTTTGGGTTTTAGATGGGATTGCATCAAATATATAAATAAATTTAAGCTTAACTGACTTCTTTGCCATATTGAGTCCTCCCATCTCTGAATGTGCATATTTCATTTGGAACTTTAATATTTTTTTCTTTGGAGTTTCTACCTTATTTCAAAATTTTACTTTTAATGTTCCTGGTATTTTGATGACATTTAATTGTTCATTTAAAATACTATTTTCAATTTTTTGCTGTTATTTAGAAATACAATTGATATTTGTACATATATTTTGTCTAGTAACTTTCCTATATTCATTTATGATCCAAAACTTTGGATATCTACATAGAAAATTTTATCTTCTGCAAATAATAACAATTTTTCCTCACTTCAAATATAATGTGTTTTATTTCTTTTTATTGACTTGCCTTTTTTAAGACTTTTGATACAATGCTGAAAGAAGTGCAGATGAGAGGCATCCTGGTTTCAGTCTTGGAAAGTTTTCAAAAACTCACATAGTGCTTGCTTTACATAGTTTGTCAATGTTTAAGAAGATTTCAGGCATTATTATATTTTTTAAAAATTTTATTTTGAAAGAAACTTTAGATTACATAAATGTACATTGAAAGTATAGAGTGAGTCCAATATACCCCACCCTCTTCCACTCCAACACTTTTCCCCATGAACAACATCTTTCATTAGTGAGGTACATTTATTACATATTGAAGCATTGTTACTAACCATGGTCTATAGTTTACATTGTGGTTTACACTTTGCACCATACAATTTTATAGGTTCTGATAGAATGTATAATGGCCTGTATCCAACATTGCTCTGTCATGCAGGGCAATTCCAATGTCCCAAAACTGCCCCATTTGGCACCAATTCTTCTTTCTCACTCCCCTCAGAAACTCTGGTAGCCATTACCTTTATAGCAATGTTACAAGTTCTTCCATTGTTAGAATAATAAGTCTACTTTAGTCCATAGTTCCATTTCCCCCTTATGTTTCTTCATAAAACCTATGATAGGGCAGAAGGGGGTGGTTGGGCAGTGGATGGGGTGATAGTGGTTCCGTGATGTAATTGGGGTTGATGGTGCTGGAATGTGAGGGGGAGTAAGATGAGGGTTTGAGTTAGACTATCCATGGAACTGGAGGGTGGTCTGGAGGAAGGAACAGGTAAACTCTGGGGATTTGTATGCCTGTGATTAGATCTACAATGGTGGGAATGTAATTTTGGCAAACATGGCAGGGGAAGTTACTGTTGCAGGGCATCAAGGGTGGGGAGATGAGGGCGTTAGGGTACCTGCAGCATACTTATATTCAATATGAAAGTGTTCATCTTGTCATAGTGTATCATCTCAGTGGGTGGAGACCCACACAATAAACAAAATATTAAACAAACTTCCATCCTGGGTAGTCCTATGTTCTCAATTAGAGAGCAAGAATCTCTAGAGAACATAGGCAGTGCTTAATAATAGAAAACAGACAAATATACCAAGCCCTCAACATTATTGCTTGTAACGATGAACCTTATTCTTCAAAAATTGAAACTTAGTGATTACTATAGTTTCCAAGGGAAGGGGGAGGAATGAATAGAAAATTATTACTTTTTTACCTTGAATGTGTTAAGTTATGCTATTAAAATTTACCTCCTCTTAGCTTATGTGTTTTCGCAATAAACATTGAATGCTACAGTGATTTATTTTCAAATATTAGCCATTCTTATGTTTCTAGAGTATGCCCCTTTAGTCATGATACCCTATTTTTATATTGCGGTCTATGGGTCTCTGTCCCAGGTTTGTTTTCCTGGGTATAACATTAGTGAGCCTCACCAAAGTTGTGTATATCAAATTTTTCTTTTTAATGCTGTATATTTTTCCATTATATGAATATACCAGAATTTATTTATTCATTATATTAACAATTTTGTTTTGATTTTATGAATAAAAATGCTATGAGCATTTTTTAAATGTGTTTTGATGGATTTATGCACTCATATTTAAATGGAAGTCCTAAGCTATAATTTAAGCATATGTGTAGCTTACTGCCAAAACATTTTCCAATGTGGTTGTAATATTTTCCTAAACCTGTGAGCAATATATGAGTTTTGATGTTGAAAAAAATTTATATGCCTATTGGATATTTTGAAGGCCTTCAATGGAAAACACATCTTCTAACTTTGTGCATGTTTAATCATCACATTTTACCAATTGAATTTTAGTGGTACTGGATATGAGTATTTTGTTAAATATACATATTATTTAAATGTCCTTCCTTATTCAGTGGCTAGCCTTTTTATTTTTTTTCATGGTATATTTTCATAGACAGAAGTCTTCAACTTTAACAAAGGCCAGTTCTTCCGTTAATCTTATATTTAGCATTTGTATGTTCTAATGATCAAATCTTTTCCAACCCAAGCTCATGAAGACCTTGAAGTGTCTTATATTTATTCTCAGAACTTCATTCTTTAATCCTTCACCTTTATGTTTATGAGACATTTTCAATCAATCTTTTGTATGGTGTGAGTTAAAAGTAAAAGTTCATTTGCTTTTTCCATATGTATATCCATTTATTCTAGCACCATTTATTGAAGAAAAAATCTTTTCCTTCTGAATATCAGTGACTCCAATGTATAATAAGTAGTTCTATATGTGTGGATATACTGTTGGATTTCTCATTCTTTTGCATGTGTTAATTTGTCTCCCCATGAACTATCATATTGTCTTAATTGCTATAGCTGAATATTGAGTCCTGAAATTTGGTAGAATAAGTCATTGAACTTTGTTCCCAAGCTTCAAATTATCTTAGCTCTCCTAGGTCATTGAATATACAAATAAATTATAAAGTCATTTTGGCGTTTTCTTCACACTCACACAAACCCACACACAAACACACATCCATGTATACAAAGAATGTTATAAATCTTATTTAGAGTTTCATTGATTTTATTGATCAAATTGTAGAGAATTTATATTTTATGACATTATACCTGCCAATTCGTGTATTTAAAATATCTCATTATTTATCTATGGCTTCTATAATTTATATTGGCAATATTTTATAGATTTTAGTATAAATATGTTCCACATCATTTGTTAGATTTATTGTTAGTTATTTGATGTGTGTTTTAATACTATTAAATAGATATTTTTAAAATTTTATTTTCCAAATCCTTTCTGGACACTATGTAGAGACTTGATATTTCCATATTAACTTTGCTAAATCAAGTTATTATAACTTGTTATTTTTTTAAAGTGTGTTTGGAGTCTCTACATGCAAAATTATATTCGAGGGAAAAATAATTCTTGTCATGCCATTATACACTTTATATCTATTTTATTACATATTTTTTCAGTTTGATTTATTTCAAAATACCTGGGTGTTTTTTTGTTTTTTTGTTTGTTTGTTTGTTTTGTATTTTGATCTATCTTTTAATGAGTGTGTTGCTTAATTTCCAAGCATTTGGAGACTTTTTGCTTGAACTTATGTTGTCTATTTTAAGTTAAATTCTACTGTGATTAGGAAATATTCTCTGTAAGATTTCATTTATTGAAATTTTTCTATGGCATCATATATAATCAAACATTTGCAAATGTTTCATGTTAATTTGAAAGAGAGAGTTTTCTATAGATGGCCATATTGCTATGCATTTCAGCCAGTTCAGTAAAGTTGATTTTGTTGTGATTTTATGTTTATCTGCTTGTTCTGTTTATCCTTAATTTTTAATTTGTCTGGTATTAATATAGCTATATAGCTTCCTTTAAGCCCATATTTTAATGCTGTATCTATTTCCATCTTTTTATTTTCAGTCTGTGTTGTTTTATATCACAAACAACATATATTTGGGGTTTGCCTTTTGTAGTTGTTGTTTATTTTCTCACTCTAGTCCAGTGTTTTTCAAATGGGACAATTTTGCCCAATTCAGTACTTTTTACAGTGCCTGAAGACATTTTTATTGTCACAACAAGAAACAAGGTGTGCTTCTGGCATTTATTGCTAAGCATCCTACAATGCACAGGTCAGTGTCATGTCAATTTTTCCAGTTAAAAATGTCAGTAATACTGAGATTGATAATACTGAGGTTGAACTATCTGAAAAAACAAAATGGGGCCTTGTGATTGTCATAGCTTATTTACACATAACATTTCCATCTCCATATTTAATTTATGTTTCCCCTTCTGAACTTTTTTCATCCTTTCTGCATAATCTTGAATTAATCAACAGTGTATTACTAAAATTCTTTCCTTTATTATATTTTTATCTAAATATTTTGATTGGGTCTATTATTGGTTTCTCTAGACATGCAATATATATATTTAACTTATTAGAAGCTTTTACCATGCTCAACACAGATAGAAAATTACAGAAGTTTAATTAATAAACGCGCTTTTATCCTTTTTGTTCTTTCTGTCTTACGTTTTACTTCTCTATATGTTACAATACCCTTAGGAAATAATTTTTGGTGTTGCTTTAATCAGTCTATATTCTTTACTAATTTGCACATATTTATCCTTGTGGCTTTGTGGGCATTTTTCTACATTCAAGCTCTTTTTCTGTCTCAGATAATTTCCTTCAGCTTTTTTCATTTGGTATTTTTTATTACATGATCTCCTGGCAATAGGATCAATCCACCATATTGTCCTTTTTGCTTCAGCTTTCACATCTTTATTCCTCAGGCTATATATCAGGGGGGTTAGCAAGGGAATCACCAATGTAAAAAACACAGCAGAGACCTTCTCCTGTTCCAGGGAATATTGAGAGCTTGGCTGGATGTAACTAAAGGTCACAGACCCATAGAATAATGTCACAGCAGTCAGATGGGAGGCACAGGTAGAGAAGGCTTTGAGCCTCCCCTCAGCTGAGCGGATTCTTTGAATAGCAATGATGATGCAGATATAAGAGACCATGATAATAATGAATGTGAACATTTCAATGACTCCAGAGAAGATCAAAAGTAACATTTCATTAGTGTGAGCATCAGAGCAAGAGAGCCTCAGAAGAGGGGGAATGTCACCGAAGTAACGATTCAATGTTAGGAACACAGAAGTCTAGTTTGAGCAATCCAACTATGTGTGTCAGGGAATTAATAAGTCCACCCAAGTAAGATGTAAGGACCATCTGAATACAAACTCTTTGGGTCATGATAACTGTATACAACAGGGGGTTAGCAATTGCCACATAGCGGTCATAAGCCATCATAGACAGAAGGATACCCTCTGTGGTTACATACATTGCAAAAAAGAAACTCTGTAGAACACATCCAGAAAACATGCTAGATTTATGTTCTGACAGAAAATTTACCAGCACCTTAGGAACAAAGACAGTGGAATAGCAATTTCACCAAAAGAAAGGTTGCTAAGGAAGAAATACATTGGAGTATGAAGTTGGGTGTTTAACCAGATTAAGATGATCATCCCCCAGTTACCAACCATCATGAAGAAATAAATAAAAGTAAAAGGCAAAAAGAGAGGGATCTGCAAATTAAGATTTTCAGTTAACCCTATCAGAAGGAATTCCCTCACACCTGTATGATTCCTACCTGCCATGCATTCAGGTTTATATAGCTTGTTATTGGCAGAATAAGGTGATATTACTCAGATGAAAAAGATTAGGATTTCTTCCATGATCTAGTATCCACAGCATGAAAAAGCATTAAGGCTCACCCTGCAGTTAAATGGAAAGAATAAATGAACTTCAATTGTGGGCCATACGTGTGCTACGGATGTAGACTCACATTTTTGGAACTAAAGATAATTTTATTCCCTGTTTCTTGGTTTACACATTTTTAAAATGAGAAAAAGGAAACTCTATAAGATCACAAATCTATTAATTGGTAGAACTGACACTGAAACCCAGATATGCCTGCTTCCAAACCTCTTACTCATTCTGTGACATGGAAACACTCTGCTTTCATGGTTATAAACTAAGTAGCATCTAGCAAAAACAAATCTTTCATTATCCTGTGCCTAACCTGTTTCTATTTTTTCATATCCAATTAATCTCATGGTGCTGACTCCCAGAATAAACAGCCTTCCTTCCCTTCCAGACCTCTGATCCCTTTTAGTCTCACCTTTTGTCCAGATTCCCCACTTGGAAGATCAATGAAGACATCCAGAAGAGTTGAGAGGGGATAAAGAGATAGGGCAAACTTTTCATATGCTATTTATTATTAACTCCAGTTGAAGAAGTAGCAGTACAACTTACCTTGACAGTCCTTCCCTTTTCCATATTTTTATATCTTTGGTTTGCACTTTTATTCCTGTAATCAACATTTAAATAATAACTCAGAAACCTAGTGCAGAGAAACAGGAGCAAAATTCATATATACCAGATATAACTTGTTTTCAAAAAATTAGTCTGCCACTTATTTTCATCTGCTTTTTAACAAGATATAATACTAATCTAATTAATATTTATGATTAAATATTATAAATTAATTCATTTATGTGAATTTTCACTCATTTAATAAATGCATGTACATACATGTTGAAATTATCTAATAAGATATTTAATGAAAGTAAGATTCATGAAAATGTTTTCCATGATTATTTTGAAATATCAGTTGCTGATTCTCTCCTTCCTTTTAGAGGATGTCAAGGATGCAGCAGTCTATCTCACTAAATCCAGAGAAAGATGTATCTTCTATTCACACTTTTCTTATTTCTGTGCCTATTATTAGAAAGCATTTATGGTTATGCATTGCCACAAACTCTCTTTACTGTCTTATATTACTTGTAGTGATTTGTGCAAAAACTATTTTTATATAAAGAGAATCATTTTCCTCTAATCCCCTCTTGGGTTTTATTCTAGGTATGTATAAATTTTTCATGTTATCTACCTTCTTCATGCTTTTTTTATATCTATGCCATTAAAGAAGCAATGAGATATCTGTTTATCCATTCAATGATCATGCTTTCTGGTGAGGCGTTGTTAAGCATCATAGTAATCTCAAAAGAATGTATGAGCCTGCCATCGTGGAGCCTGATGTCTATTGTAGTTAGAATTTGGGTAAGCCTGGGGTGCAGCCTTTAAGATATCACTAAATCAAAAACAAAATCTTCATTCTTTAAGTATTGGTTCATGCCTCACAAATTGAGGTTATAAATTGGATCCTATCTATATTTTAGATCAGTGGCTTGGTAATCACAGTGAAGCCAAGTCCAATTGTATCTACGGCAAAGAGACAATAATTTGTTTGAAAGTAGTCCAGTTTTTTTGTTTGCTTGTTTATTTTTGTTTTCCTTCTGCTAAATAAACCAAATTGAAGAATAAGTAATCAAAAGTTTTAATAAACTAGAAATAAGCTCATTTTTAAAATAAAAAGGTGGAGACATTTGTGATTTGTGTATGTTTCTTAATGGCTACTGTTTCTTCTTGGAGGCTGCCTAGTGTCATGTAAACCTCACTGGAACATAACAGGAGAGGGAGAGTCTGATCCCAGATAGATCACTTTTGCTATATGTTTCTTCTATCTACAAAAATGCCAAAAGATTTAGTATAATCTTTCTAATTAATTTTAGAGAAATAGAGGGAAAAATACATTTCCTGACATTTCAAACGGCTTATGGTTTCAAATTAAGTATATGATACTGATGGATACATCTCAACATTAATGCACAGAGAAATAGTACTCATATTGAAAACGTAACGAAGAAGGGAGGAAATCAAGTGCACAGGGAAAGGAGAGTAATATCTACATCAGCATGCAATGTGATATATCTGCTTTTCCAGTGCATAATATGCTTTAGTTGGAGTCCCAAGGAATAAATTAAGTAAAAAAATGTAAGAAGTAGATTTTTTCATTATACTGAAATAGGGAACTCAGCTAAATGCATATGAGAATAGTTAATGATTATCAAAATTATAGTCCCTCCATAAGGGACCAAATCTGAAATAGCTCAGTAGAGGGTCTCAGGGAGCTTTGTCCACAAAATAATACTATGCTGATATAATATTTACAATTCAGTCTGCTATAAAACAGTATATGTAAATATTATATTTCATGCACTGTTTCATGCTATAACAAAATATTATATATAAATATAAATGTATAACAGATTAAATGCTATTTGTAATATGTTCCATATATAAATTCATAGTTATAAGAATTCAAAAGCATATACATGCACTTTAACATTAAAACAGTATATATTAAAATTTTTATAATTAAAAATTCTTTATAGGCAAAAAAAAGAAAAAGCACAAAAAACTCAAAAATTAACAATCACAAATAAAAATAAAATTAAAGGGAAAAAAAAAACACTATCAACAATCACCAAACCCTGGCATACTGAAAGGACCAAAACTAGAGCTTAGATAGTGTAAGTAAAAACAATATACATTGATGTGAAGGATATTTTTTTTGTTGTTCACAGGAGCACTATAGTGGTAAAAAGTAGCAACTTCTTTCAAATAATATCCTGAACCCTGGAAATCATGAGTCCACACACATACCTTGGTTTTGTTACAGACAGGACAGAGTGACAAACTCAAGGAAAGTAAAAAATGTTTCTTAACATATTATTATCCAAATCACAAGACATATTAGACCTAAATAATTGCCAGACTATTATTTTGTAAGAGTAGGAAGAAAGATTTTCCTTATAATATAGCTAAAATAAATAGCAATGATCATGTATTAAATTTTTTAAAATTTCCCTTAAATATGCAAGTAACTTTAAGTCACTATCTAAACTAGCTACTAAAAAGGAAAATGTTAGATGTAGGCATTGTATAAATATTACCTTTACACACAAAATGAGTAACTTTCAGATAAAAACTTACTACAGAGTAGGAAGTTGTGTTTTCTGGCAGTTGTAACCAGTACTAAAAAGATACAACTGGTACCAGATTATTTTAGTGTGAGATGATACCAGGAAATATTACAAATTTACAAATAAACCTACATCTCCATTTCTTAAACATACTCAGAGCCAGCAAAATCCAGAATAAGTGATCCTTTTAGTGAAGAACACCTAGTCTTCATGACTTTTAAAAGACTTCCAGTTAAGAGGAGAGATTTTTACATTTGGTTCCTTTTCTTCTGGGGACTCAAACTGTAGCTCATTGTATACATGTGAACCTCAGATGTCCACAGGTTGCCTTATTAGCATCCTTTCTGATTACTTGAGGGTGGATTTACCATAGAGTTACAAGTTTTTTGAAATCATTGATCCGTAGATGCCTCTGCTTTTCACTTCATTAAGATGTAATTTTCTTTATAAATAAAACAAATAAATAACTATGTTCTCTAAAACATAAACATAGTGGGGCAAAAGCACAATATCAAAAATAACTGGAATTGCAGCAGTCAAAGAAATGTGCTCCAATCACTTATTTGCTCCTCAGACAAGTAATCAAATATTCTAATGTGAAACAGCTGACTCTTTTTCCTTCTTGAGAAAAAGAAACTATCAAATATGCTCTACTTATGTTACTGGGTAATTATGAAATTTATAGACATTAATATATGACATTATATTCTGTAATATTTAATAATCATTCGCATTAAAGTTCTGAGGTATTATATATACAATATTTATATATTAAATTAATTTTATGATGCACTCCTTATGCCCTATTTATATAAAAATAACATGTTTTCATTCTGACTCGGAATTCAGTGGGCACCATAGCTGCAGATCACATCTTATAATTCATCAGTAGCTTCCATTCCACTAAAACATGTGAAGATTACAACTAATACCATGTAGAGATTACAACTAATATCATGTGGAGATTACAGATTTATTCTACAAAGATGTATTGGCTTCTTTTTTTTTTTTTTTTTTTTACATAATTTTATATATAGTTCTCTTCAATCTTTCCAACAGCGTACCCATTATTTGCATGATTGGGGAATAAGTAGGTGATGGTTTTGCTCAATTCAGGTGTTAACCCTTTAGCATGTCTTAGGTATTTTATATGAAAACAGATCAAGTTACAATATATGGAAAGAAATAAAATTAAAAAATTATGTTAATACAAATATTGAACTTAAAATTTGAAGAGAGATGACAAAATTGCATGCAGTTGTGAAGGTCCTGATAGAACAACATTAGAGTGTCATTAGATACAAGATGGAAGATATTATCATGTAAAAAGAGAACAAACCCATATAATAAGAGAACCAAAGAAATTCAAAATCCAACGGGGAATCAATGGATGAATGGAACTAACTACAGGATGAGAGGAGGGCTGCAGATTCAAAGTGGAAATAAAAATGCTTAATGCATTCTAAATCAATGTCAAATGCTATGAACTGACTTCATAATTTATGAAGTTGCTGTTATAACAACTAAAAGGGGTCAGTGTCAAAGGTGAGAAGAAAATGCTATATGCTAGCCAAAAATCTCTTGAATGATATAGGACTTTAGTCTTCTGAGATAGAATATTTGACTTCCTTGAGATGGCATAATTGTTTCCTAAATGAGTATATTTTAACACCAAGGAGATTAGAATTAAATACAGAAAAAAACAGAATTAATGCAATTATAAAATATTTAGGATGTATGAAAGAATTTGGTGGATTAGATGTTACATTTTCCACCCCTTACTCATAATTTTAAAATGGAGAAGCTTTTGTAATTTTACTTTTGCTGTGCACATTTTAAAGATGTAAAGAATGATTTGTTAAATAAAAAATATAGGGGATACCCATATGCCCCAGCCCCAACCCCTCCCCCTCCCACATTTTCCCACATAAACAACATCTTTCATTAGTGCGGTTCATTGGTTACAGTTGATGAACACATATTGAAGCATTGCTACTAACATTTATGTAATCTAAAATTTCTTTAAAAATAAAATAATAAAAAAAGAATGATTTGTGATTCATTAATGATTGAAAATTGAAAACTTTAAGTGGAATTACCAGTACTCCATTCTTTGAATATGCCTTGCATTTCCAACTTCTGGAGCTTTGCCTTTGCCTTGGAAATGCCAATTGAAAGAAGGCTAGAGAATAATCTAGGGATTGAATAACACAATAAACCTAGAGGTGGGTGAGAATAGTGGTTGATGGTACAGATGCAAGAGTGTCCTTTGTGAGCTAGAGCAGTTGTACATCAGTATTGCAGGGTGGTGGGAATGTGAGAAGCATGAGAAAAATACCACTGGATTGACTTGTGGAGTGTGGTTAACAGTAATAATGTCATATTCTTACATCTATGCCAAAGATGTTCTGTGCTGATAATGGGGGAGTATCAAAAATGTGTGCCAAAAGTATGCTGTGGAACTGGTAGTAATTGGATGATATTATCTCATAATCTGTAACAAATAATCCATCATGGTGTGGTGTGTTGATAGAGGGGTGTTCTTTGGGAATTCTGCACAAGTGCATGAATGTTTTGTCAATTTATAACTTCTGTCCTAAAAATATATTTAGAAAATATTAATAGGGTGAGTTGGGGGAAAAATACACTAAATGTAAGATAAGAACTATAATTAGTAGTAATATTTGGGCAATAATCTTTCATAATTTGTGACAAATGTCTCATTACAATGCAAGGTGTTGGTGGAGGGTTGATGTATAGGATCCCTGTATGATTTTATAAATGTTTGCTTTGTAAGTTCACAACTTTTACTATACACTTATTGTTTATGTATGTTCATTTACAAATGATATAAAAAATAATAATAGTGAGGGTTGGGAGAAAATACTTTGGTTACTAGTAATATTTTGAGAATGCTCTTTAATCATTAGGTAAATATGTTTCACAAAATGCAAGGTATTGGTGGTAGGGTGAGGTATGAGAGCCCTGTATGTTATGTATGTTTGTTTTGTAAGTTCACAACTATTACTATACACTTATTGTTTATGTATGTTCATGTATGAGTGATATACTTCATTAATTAAAAAATATTACTGTTAACTATAGTCCATAATTTACATATGGTATATTTTTCCTACTAACAATCCTATTATTAACACCATGTATTAGTACTGTATTTTTGTTATGTCATGAGAGAACATTCTCATATTTTTGCAATTAACCACAATCCATCATCCACGAAAGGTTTCACTGTTTTATACATTCCTATGCCTTGTATTTTTCACTCATTTACTCTCAGTTTCACCATAGAGTTGTGCTGTTACCACCCCAGTCAAATTTAGAAAATTTTCATAGCTCTAGGAGGAAAAATCCCGTACCCCAAAATATCCCCTGTTGTTGAACCTTTGCATTGATATAGTACCATCTTTACCATTGCTGTAAAAATTTTCAGTATTACTGATAAGTATAGACCATAAGTTACATCAGTTATACTTTATTCTAAATTCCTTGAATTATTGAGGTACATTTGCTCTAGTTAACGGGAAAGAATTCTTGTTATTTGTACTATTAATCACAATCTTCATCTACCACCATTTCTCTATGTTACTCAGTCTATAGATTATCCTCTATCATTCTTTAAATTTACATTTATGTCCCCAGACTATCCCTTCAGCCACTGTCACCTTTATACATCAGCAATTTTACTTATACTTGTTATAATGTTTTATCATCTACTCTATCCATTTCCACACATTCACAATCAAGCTTATTAAAATTCTACATACATTAATCATCAGCTACCCTTCTCAGCCCTCATGCTACCTCTTAGTAATTTATACTCTGCAGGCTAAACTTGTTTTTGTTTAATATGGTGAAATTTTCTCAGAATTTTCATCAATTTAAAAAAAAAAATTGGTATTGAGCCCTTTGTCTTCTAGCAATAAGTGATTGAAATGGTTAAGCTCCAATAAAGGTTATGTGATAACTGAAATAGAAATTTGCTGATGTATAGATTCCATATGGAAAATAATCACTGCACACTATTATTCTGTGTTGTTGACATCTCTGTTTCTCAGACTGTAGATTAGAGGGCTCAACATAAGGACCACCAATGTTTAAACACAGAGGCCACTTTGAGCTGGATACTTTGGGGTTGGACACACATCAGAGGAAGAGGAATGTGTGATGGAATATGGTGATGGCAGTCAGGTGTGAGGCACAGGTGGAGCAGACTTTGTGGCACCCATTAGCTGAATGCTTCTACAGGATGGTGGCCATGAAGAACACATAAGAGGAGATGAATAGTGTACCCACCTCATTGAAGGTGGAAAAGATGAAAAGCAGCAACTGGTTGAGATAAGTATCAGAACAGAAGAGAGAGAACAGTGAGGAGAATGTACAGAAGTGATTTATTGTATCAAAAACATTTGAAAGCAGAGCATTTGAGTCTCAAGGAACGTGCTACCCCCCCCCCAATGCCTATGATCCAATAACTAATATGGAACAGAGTTTAGGTGACATGACATCTGTATAGAGCACAGGGTTGCAAATAGACACAAAGTGGTCATAGATCATCACAGCTAATACAAAGGATTCAGTTACCACAAAGATATGAAAGAAAAACAATCGTACTACACATCCTAAAAATGAAGTGGATCTGTATTCTACAAGTTGGTTCACCAGCGTCTTGGGAGCAGTCATGAAGGAATAGTGGAAACCCACAAATTAGAGATGGCTGAGGAAAAAGAACAAGAGGGTGTATAGTAAAGGTTTTAATTTTGATGATCACAATCATTCCAATATTTCCAACAACAGTAACACTCTAAAAGGTCAGAAATTCCAAGGAGAGAGGGACCTACAGTTCTGGATAATCTGAGAAGCCCAGGAGGTAAATTTGGCCCCAGCAGTGATATTTTTCTCTGCCAGAAACATCTATCTTGTGGATGGAATCTGAAAATCAATCTTGAAAAATCATATTAAGAATGATGGATATGTGAAGCATGGTTAACTGTCTGTATTAGTCAGCCAAAAGGGGTGCTGATGCAAAGTACCAGAAATCTGTTGGTTTTTATGAAGGGTATTTATTGGATGTGGAAGCTTACAGTTACCAGGCCCTAAAGAGTCCAACTCAGGGTACCATAGGAGGTACTTTCTCACCTAAAGTCTGTTGACACGTGTTGAAGATGACCCAATATCTGCGAGGGTTCAGACTTCCTCTGTCCTCTTAAGGCTCCATGGGTCTAGCTTCTTCTGATCTTAGCTGTAGGCTGGCATAGGGCTCATCTCTTTTACCCAGGCTCATTTCTTTCTGGGCTCAGCTGCTCTGTTCTCTTTACAAGGTCTGCTGTAAACTATCAGGCTCATCTCTCTTCCCAGGGGTTCCAGCATCAAAACTAAGCTCTCTCCTCTGCCTTGTCTTTTTCTGTGTATCTACTTCTCTGTGTGTCTACTTCCATGTGAGAGTCTGTTTTATCAGCCCACTGAAGGGGCTGGAACTCAACACTGAGTCTCACTCGATAGATGTGGTTGAATCAAAGCCCTAATCTTAACATAATTTAATCGGCATCTCAGCTGAATCTAATACAATCAGAGGGTGGCAGAGGAACAGACCAGTTTACAAACATAATCAGTATCTCTTTTTGGAGTTAAGAAATAATATCAAATTGCCACACTGTTGCATGTGTAGAGTGTAAGGTGAGAGAAAATAGACCTCTTTCATAATCCTGAATGATGTTAAGTATCTAAGACAGGAATATCTACAATTTCAGGAATAGAATTTCCTCAAGAATTGTAAAACAATTTCTTTCAATTTCTGAAATGTAATTTAAAGACTTAGAAATGTAGTAAATATTAAATCAAACAATTAGGATGGTAACAGGTAAGTAAATCCTCTTGTAAGACATTCCCATCTCATTGAACTTCATGAGTTCCAGAGAGCACATGAAATAACTATTTATGTCTTTCTTATATAAACTAATGAAAAGTTAAAGCATCTAAAGTAAAGTCTGTAATTACAGCAGATTTCTACATAGTAATGACATACACATATATTGTAATATATAGAAAGAATAGTCCTTTTTTATCATTTAATGCCAGACTTTAAGTGCAGTTTAGCACTTTCTGTTCATTCCTTTTTTGACCAAGTAAGTCAGACATCAAGGTCAGTACTGACTTATGTTTTCTGAAAAATGAATATATCAAAATGCCTCTTTCTGTGGGTGAGCAAGAGGGGACCCAAGGAAGACATGACTTACCCAATGACATGAAGATTTTAGGTAATCTTCCTACAACTCCAACTTCTATCCCCCCTACTAACAGACATGTACCCACCTCTCTATGCCAGTATCATTACAGAGTGATATAGTAATATTTTCATTTTATAAAGATTACATTAGGAAATTCTTCATTTTGCTAATACTTTTAATCAAATAAAAGAAAAACTTTAGACTAGAACAACATGGAAATTATTCCCATGAAAGTGTTTAGAGTGTTTAGTTTTAGAGTGTCAAGATGAACCATAGAGGAATGGAATTTAGAGACATGTTCCCATTCAGGATTAAATATGATAAAAAGTATTAAACTTTGACAAAGTTGTATAGCTTTTCTAGGCCCAACAATTTTCTCTCCCTTCAAGCCATCTAGAATATGCATTCTATGTATTTATTACTTATTAGGAAGATGGATGAAAATCTTAAGTTGTCACCACACTCTATACACATTTATGATAAAGGCATTCTTAATACAGAAAGAACAATGAGATTCCTCAAATTGCTTCCCCAGGTAAAGTTGTCAGCTAAATATAGGACAACCAATAAAATTTGACTTTCAGATGGATAATGATTTGTTTTTGGTATAGTATATCACAAATATTACCTGGAATATACTCATATTTTAAAATGTTTTCATTATTTATCTGCAGTTCAAATTACAACAACTCAAAAGATGGGGACTTTCATGGTTTTAATGCTGTAAATTCCAAATATCAGATTCCTTAGAATGAAGATCCCTTATTAGACTATCACTTCTTGCGTCATCTCTGGTTCTACAACCCAAGAAATACGTTCCAAATATTCCAACACTGAAGGTCTGAGGTCCCATGCAATGATAAGAGCTCTCATTGGCCCTATCTGTTAGTTTCCAAGGATTTAAGGAATAATCAGAAGACAGTCTTTTTGAAACAATACTTAGTATTGTAAAATTCTTTCTTAGTGCCCTGTTTCTGGCTGTCTCAACCTCAGAACTATAAATACTTTGGGCTTGAAAACACTTTGTTGTGGATAGGTTTCATTGCATTATACCATACTTAGCAACATCCCTAACCTGTACCTACTAGATTCCAGGAGCTGCATCCCACTCAGTCATGAAAACTGAAAATGTCACCAGACATGGAAAAATAACCCCTTGAGTTGTAGGTGTCCATATTCACCCTTAGTTGAGAAACACTACCATATTTCCTGATTCTTTTAGACTTTAATATTTACACTGCCTGAAGTCAACTTGCAACCAATGTACATCTTTAATATCAAGGTTTCTTTTCACCCAAATGATGACCACTATATGGATTTTTATTTAAAGTATTATCTTTGATTCAGGACATAAGGAATCTAACATCCTTTTCCTTGTAATTTCTTTCCAGATTTTTTTCCCTAATATCTTTTCTATGCTCTAAAACCTTATTTCATGTGAGTTCTGTTTATTTTCTCTCTCCAGAAGACTCAAATAATTCACTTCATTCAAATTTTACTTAAGTACCTGCTTATTTTCACTTAAAAAACTCTTCCAAAAATTCACAGAAGCAGGAAGAAATATATTGCTGAAAACTCTCAAGTCCGGGCCTTTTTATTCCTCCCAATCCTAGGAAATGTTTGTTCAGGACACTGCATTTAAGGAGCTATGCTAAGCCAGGTCCTCTACACAAATCTCAGTAGAAAGAATCTGCTTTCTCTTCCCAAAATATACAGATATATAATATCTATAGTTGCTGGAAATTTCACAAAATCATTTTTCCCATAAAGAAATGATTGAAACAAAAGCATGTTCTAGATGCTTTGCATCTAAAAAAAAATCCATATTTTCTCAGAAATCTGCAGACAAAAGACAGTCTATCTTCTGGCTCGGGAGAGCTTGTTTGGGGGAGATGCTAACATTCCTATATTAACTTCCACTCCCTATGGCACAAGGACCTTATAGTAAATCTGTTGCCTTATTATCCAGAACCCTCAAAGAAAGTAATCCATTTTAACTACTGTTTAACTACTGTAATTCAGGTTTCTTGGAAACCCTGAAGGAAAACAACAGCAATTTAAGGAATATTTTTTTTTTTATGTTTGTAAACTAGTCTTTTTTTTTTTTTAATTTTATAAAGCAAGAAAAATGTTATATTAAAATATAACAAGGATGGTAAAATAAAATTACAAGTTAATATCATTAATGAGCATAGAAAAATCTAAAACAAAATAGCAAAATGAACAGAATAATATACATTAAATATACATCATAACTAATTTGGATTTATCCCAGGATTCAAGGATTATTTAATACTGACAAATTCATCTGATGTTTGACAAACACGGACCATTATCTGATATTTTAGTTACCTAGGCTGCTCCAGCAAATATCATGAAATGGTTTGGCTTAAACAATGGGAATTTATTCCCTTACAATTTTGAAGACAGGAAAATGTCTTCAAAATGTCTTACGCACACCTCAGTAGGAGCTCATAGAACATTAAAGTGCATATCACCCCACACAGAGGGGCTCCTGAGAGCTCTGGAGACACCCAGGTCCTAAATAAGGGGGGATAGCCCCAGAGACTGATGTCTTATCAGTGGGCTCTATTTTGGAATCTGTGCTCCTGAGAGTGACAGAATTGGACTCAAATAAGTCCTCCCTGCACATGGTCATCAGTCCCTTCTATTCAAAACTATATGTGATGCTGGAGTTTTTAGGTATACTTCCAGAGACTGGAGTCTCTGGCCTACCTATGTGCCAGGTGTGCGTGGAATCTCGGTGGAACTGCAACTCCTACCCTACAGCTCTATGGACTCATCCAAGTTACCTGGTGAGGAGACAACGATGGGCAACGGCCATCCCAGGGAATGGAGAGGGCCTGCATCTGCAGGCAGGATCATCCCACCCACCATACCCATGGGATATAAGCCCTCTCTCACTTGGAGGTGGAGTGGACATCACCATCCCAGTCCCCTCAGGATTGGGGGAAGAACTATGGGCTAGAGTGGACTTGATGGTATTCTGTTGTACACATATGGTGATTCTAGCAATGGAAGAAATTATAACAGTGAGGTGGAGCCTGTGGCCACTGGACACTTTCAAGGCGGGGAAGGGATGTGCATTTGAAATACAGGGGCTTTTTCAGGATTTGGAGGTTGTCCTGAATGCCATTGTGGTAACGGATGTAGGCCATTTTAAATCAGCACACACCGTTCAGAACTGTGTGAGAGAGAGTGTGGTCTGTGATGTGAATTGTGGTCTATGGTTGACGGCAAGGCCCCAGGATGTATAAGTCCATTGAGGGTGATGGGCCACACTTGTGGGAGATGTTTGTGTGAGATGTGGTGGGAGGTGTGGGAGGTGGGGAACATGGGAATCCCTGTAGGTTCCATGTAATATTTAGGTAATCTAAGCACCTCTTAATATATATATATATGTATATATAAATAACATTTTTGTAAGCAAATGCACATATATGCATATATATTTATATATCATTTCACAAATATTGGTATGTATTGTGAAAATTTTGATTTTTACCCACAATAAAAAATAAATTAATTTAAAATATTAAAGAAGCTACCAAAAAATAAAATAAAATTAATCCATTCCTTTGGGTGTGAACCCACAGTAAGTAAGAACTTTTGATGAGGCTATTTCAGTAAAGGTGTGACCTACCTCATTCAGGATGGATCTTAATCCTATTACTGGATATAAATGGAAGCAAGACAAAGAAAGAAAGCTATGGAGGCAAGGAACTGAAATCAATGAAATCTGAAAGAGAAGGGAGAGACCACCGAACACCGTGATGCACCTTGCCATGTGATAAAAGAGCCAAGGATTGCTGACAACTGGTCTTCAGGAAGAAAGTATTGCCTTGATGATGCCTTGATTTGGACATTTTCCTGTCTTCAAAACTGTAAGGAATATTTTAACCTTAGCTAAAGTTTTAAAATGTCTTCTTATGTCTTAGTATAATCTCCAAAAATTGTTGTGTAATAAACAATCATAGCAAAAGTTATCTTTTTAGTTTACTCAAAAATATTTCTCAAGTGCCTTCCATGTTCCTGGCCTTTACAAGGCATAATCTCTCCCTCAGTGACACTAACCACACTGGGGAAGTGGGAAAATCCTGCCTTGCAGTCCCTCTGCTTCTTGGCTGTCTTCTGTCAAGGTATTAGGGGTAAAGTATCTCTTCATGTACAATGAGAAAAGGAGGATAAATATTGGAAATTCATTTTCTCAGTATCCTTGGAAAAAGTTACATCTGGGGCTAGAACCAGTATTATTTAGTGTGTAAATATGAATGACTCCAGTCATATAGTTAGATATCCAAGTACCTAAAAAGGCATTCAAGTGCTTCTCTCCTAACATTATTCCTCTCCAATTTTGTTAAAAACTTTAGGTTCATAAATATCAAATATCTATATTGTCTTAATATGTTAGAGTTGATATGACAAATACTACACCACACTGGCTGGCCTGTACATACATAATAAGGGTTTATTGTCTCACAGTGTGATGGATTGAATTTTTTGCCCCTGTTTGGATGTGTCCTTGGTCTTGGTGAACATTCTGATAGATGTGAACTCACTATAAATAAGATATCTTCAAGGTGATACTTCAGAAAAGCTGTGGCTCAATTGAACCAGATCAGTCTTTAATCCATGTTACTGGAGTCCTTTGTAAGCAGAAAGAAATTCAGACACAAAGAGAGAAAGCCACAGAGAACAGTCAGAAGCTGGAGGTCAATGAAACCCAGAAGAGAAAGAAGACATTACCATGAGCATTGTCATGTGATAGAAAATATAAGGACTCACATTTACAGCAAGTCATCCCCAAAAGTTAGTCTTTAAGGAGAAAGCATATCCTTGCTAATGCCTCAATTTTGGACTTCCTCTAGCCTCAAAACAGTGAGCCACTAGTCTCCATTATTTAAGCCAACCTACTTATGTTACTTGATTTTGCACATCATTTTGAAGGATATAAGTCCAATATCAAGGCATCAAAAGGCCACACTTTCTCCTGGAGTTCTAGTGACAGCAATCCTCCATCACATAGAGATCTCTCTCTCTCTTCTCTCTCTCTCTGGATTCCCTTTGTTCCTTCTGACTTCTCTAGCCTCAATTTTTTTCTACTTAAAACACTTCCAGTTATAAGGATTAAGCTTCCCTCCCCCTTATAAAGTTTGGCTACCTTAAATAATATCTTTGGAACAAGTATGCAGCCTGACATACCTTAACATATTCAAGGATACTATTTAAAAGTGGGTACATAGCCATAAGAATGCACATTAAGATTTGAACTTGTCCTTGGTGGGGTACATAAATCAATGCCCTACTCTACGTATCTGCACATTTGGGCAATGTTTCATCAAGCTCAGTATTTCCTCCATCAAAAACTGCTGAGACAATCAGAGCTCTCGCCCCAGTTATTGCCTTTTTTGGACAACCTTGCTTCGCCCCTTGCCGCCCCCAAATTCTGCCCCTTTTCCCTAGCAACCCCTGACCCTAACCACTGCCCAATGATAAGCCTCCACCATCGGCTGAGGGACTGCCCCCAGCCTAAAGAGTATTTATGCACTGTACTTCCTCAATAAAGCTCTCTCTCTCTTTGCTTCTTCCCCCGCAAAAAAAAAAAAAAAAAAAAAAAAAAAAAAAAAAAAAAACTGCTGAGACATTAACCATTGCAGGAAACCTTATCTAACTCCTCTAGACCAAATTCAAACTATTTGATAGTCATGATATCTGTTCATCATCCACTCTTTACTTATTTCTCAGAGCATAATGTGTTGTACTTATCTGTTTATAGATTTATGTGGCCTTCTCTTCAAATAAAGTGTGGGTTCTCGAGATCACAAACTATTTCGCTTTCACCTGAGAAGTCTCCTCACCCATTTCCATGTCTACCCAAGTGTTGCTGGAGCTAATTTACAGGTTCATGGCCATGTAGTGAGAAAGAATTCAAAGACTTGCCATGAATTAAGCAAGCAAGCAGAGAATTTATTGCAAAGTGAAAAAATGAATGTACACACTCAAGACAGGAGTGAAGGTGCTCTTACTAGTGAAGAGGCACATCTGGTGACCTGGAGCCCAGGTTTAAGTAGGGATGAAATGGAGGGTCTTCTTGCCTTGTGACTTTAGTTGTAGGGAAAGGGTTAGGACTAGTGTGTTCTGTGCCCTTTTGGTTGGGCAGAAACAGATGCTATCACTTATTTTCTGATTTTTACACATAATAGCTCAAGTTCGCCTACCCACACTAGTTCAGGTCTGGCTCCCCGCAGTGCTTTTTGTTGCCCCTGAGATGTTGTGCTCTCTGTCCCACTCCCCTTTCCCAGTCCCCAATAATGACCTGCCTCACAAGAATGCATGTTTATAAGTGTTATTGAAACAGAACTCTCAGCCTCATTTTTCTCTTTGAAAAAGTAGAGATAGTTATAATGCTCTTCAACTAAGAGTAAGAACTTGTATTGTTCAAGCCTATATATTAATTGCTGAAGCTGAGCTGGGTCTCCAGTCTTATCTTCCAATTTTCTTCCTTACTATACTGGCCTTCCATTTTTAAAGTAAGAGTAAAAGAATCCTGACTTAAAAAGCATTCATATTTTGTGAAAGCTATTACATTTCAAATTTAAATGTGCAATAAAATATGGACTCAATACTTCTTTTTCCTGACACATCTGAATACTTACCATAATTCATTGATTTTAAGTTATATTTTCATCCATAACATCCTTGAGATTAGATATATTTTACATTTAAGAATTTTAAAAAAAGATTATATCATAGTTTCACACTGTTTAATTTTTTGGATTTGTTTAATAATAGTTAAATTCATAAGAGATTAACCATGAAATAGGAATGGACATAAAGAAAAGTGCACAGTAAGAAACATCTCAGAGATAGTGGTCCTGACACTTGGACCCAGTGTCCCCATTAATTGAATTAGGATACTAATGAGTTTGCTAAGGACTAATTTGAGAATGAATTGAGATTTATTCTTTCCAATGTTGTATCTTTTAAAATAAGTGTGATTGATGAAATTGTGACCACAGAGTTTAAGTGGATTTGCCTAAAATCACAGACACAGGCAAAACTTGCAGTAGAATCCATAGTTTTGTTAATGTTGTTCTTTGTTTTGTATATTCCTCAACTAAATGTTATCCCTTATTGAGCAAAACATGAAAATAAACAAAATATTATATTGCTGTTACAGCCATACCTTGGGGATACTATGCGTTCAATTATAGACCATCCCATAAAGCAATCACAAGCGAGTCATATAACATTTTTGGTTTCCCAGTGCACATAAATGTTATGTTCACACTACACTGTAGTCTATTAAGTACTCAATAACATTATGTCTACAATGACTATGTACATAACAATTAAAATGTGAAACAGAGATGCCGTATTAGCACCTGCTGTTGGAGAAACTGGTGCAGCTAGACTTGATCAGAGCAAGGTTGCCACCAACCTTCAATTTTGTAAAATCTACAATATCTGCTAAGCACAATAAAGCAAAGTGCAGTAAGATGAGGGATGTTTATACTGACTCTAAGAGTTTAAATTGCATTTTGTATGAGACTTAAAGCATCCTGAACTACCTCTAACTCCTACCTTTGTAAAGATTGTTCTGATTATAGTACAAATAGAATTAAAGTGATACAAAAGAATTAAAAACTGGTTGTATTAGAAGAAATCTTCAGAATGTGTATTATTTTAACCCTTCAGTGTCTTTCTTCAGTCCTTAAACAAGTGCCGTATTGAAACACTGGAGACAGTTTTTGATGCCTAAATATCATTTTTGGTGGTTATTGATTTTCCTTTTCTTTTTTTAAAATACTTAAAAAAAATTTTTAAAGCAGCTTTAGAGTATAAAAATGTTACATAAAAGATATACGGGATTCCCATATGCCCTACTCCCTCCCCCTCCCATACTTTCCCATATCAACAACATCCCACATTAGTGTGGTATATTTGTTACAATTGATGAACACATATTGAAACATTGCATACAAAATAAGAGGAACTTTTATGGAAAAACATTTGCAAGTAATCCCCAAGTGTGTTCCAATTCATGGTGATGTTTAATCTGTTTCAGTGGGAAGGGCCTTCTCCCACTGAGAGAATTGTACCTAGCTAGAGTCACAATACAGTTCTGTTCATGTAACAATATGGTAATGACTAATAGAAGAGAGAAGGTATATTTTATTGCCTTGTATATTACCACTATATTTTATGTCTCTATAAGAGAAAATTTTGTACATTTAGTGTTAAATGGCATTTTAAAATTATATATCTTCCCTTTATTAAAAAAAAATAAGGTAGAGACTGTATGATATTATCAAGGTCCTGGGGGAAAGGACAATACTAAGAACATAGTTTATTTAAGGATGCTAAATATTTTAAGGAATATATCGCAAACCATTAGAGAACAAGAGGTTTCTCAATAAATAGTCTTGTAAGAATGACTACCTTTTGGGAAGAGGTGTTAGACTAATACTTGTAAGCAATCATTCATTTAGAAAACATATACAAAATGACATAAAAACCAGTAAGTTTAAGGTATTTTGTTAAGTTTAAAAATCATACAAATTCAAGATAAACTGTAGAATAGGGCACAATTTAATTTTAAGCAATTTATTCTTTAAATTGTAAAAAATACATAAAAATTAAACTATCCATAAAGAAGCATGTCTAATACATAACATTAAATGATATATACTAAAAAGTGACAGTTTTCCTAAGATAATTCTTAGTAGTCAGTGTTCTTAAAATAAAAAATATCTTGCAAATCATTATGAAAATATTAATACTGAGTGGAATTATGGCAGTGCTTGAACAAATATCTTACAAAATATTTGTGAAATTTCTTTCTTTTTTTTATATGCTTAATTTTCATATTGACAATTAAGTGATCTATTCTCTCAGATAACATCAGCATTAGAATGTTTTCTGAAGCCCTATATGTCCTAAATATATTATTGTAGTGTAAATGTTTTTATATATTTCTTGATGATTCGTGCAATTTGAATATATATAATTTTATTTGACAGCAGAAAAGAAATGAAAACAGAAAGTTAAAAGAGACAGAAATATCTTTATGGTGAAGTCATGTATGTCTTTCATTCACCTCTTCTTAATTCTGAATCATCCTTTCAATTCTAGCATGTTACCAAGGTCACTAACTTCTAAGAGAACATTTTATTGATGAGAAAAATTCCTTTTGAAACAAGTTGCCCAGCAGAGCTTCATTTTATTGAGTATGACTATAAACAGCCAAGAAAAACATAAGGCTAATTATTTTATAAAACTTGTGGAAAAGCATTGGCTTTATTATTAGAAATGGAACCATGGAACTTAAGTTACCTAAATCTTAATGAATTACCACCACCACACCATCATTTTTGGTTTACAAATGTTACAATGTATCAGTTGCATCTGTGATTGATATATTGCAGTAAAGACTGAAAACTTTTGATGCTTACTTAAATATTCAGTTCTAGAGAGACTTATTAATTCTAAATGAGAAAAGAAGAGGTTAAAAGAACATCTTCTATATTTTCCCTAGTGTATTATTTTTTTCATTTTATCTTCAAAGAAGCTTGAGAATACAGAAAAGTCACATAAAGAATATAGAGAATTCCCATATACCGAACACCTTCCCTCCTTTACCATCTCCCTTATTAATACTATTTTACATGCAAATGGTACATTTGTTACAATTGATGTAAAAATATTTTAGCATTGCTACTAACCATAGTCATTGGTTTATATTATGGTTTACAGTTTTGGATTGTACATTTTTATAAGTGTTGAAATTTGAAATGGACTGTATCGGTTATTTCAAGATCATGCTGAACAATTCTAATGCTCTAAAAATGCCGTACATTGCATCTATTCTATTCTTCCCTCCCCTTTCCCTCAGAGACTGTGGTAACCACTAAGTGTTGATTTTTGAAGAATGAGATTCATAGTTACTTGCAATAATATTGAGGGCTTGATATATTGGTCTGTTTTCTTATATTAGGTACTGCCTATCATTCTCAAGGGATTTTTGTCTCTCTAATTGAGGACATAGCAGGACTCCTCAGGTTGGGAGTTTTATATTTTCTTCTTTATTGTGTGGGTCTCCACCCACTGATATAACACACTATGGCCTGATGAATAATTACATATTCCATAGAAGCCTGCCCCAGTTGTGCCCTGTCCCATATACCTCCCACATCCAACAACTTACACCAGTAATCATCTTCTGCCATATTTACCAAAAGAACATTCCCAATATTGTACTTTTAACCACAGACCTGAATCCCCAGAGTTCACCTGCTCCTTACTCTGACAGTCCCCGCAGTTCCATGGATAGTCCAACCCAGCCCCTCCACCTTACTCCCCATGACAGACCAGCACCATCGAACCCAGTCACATCACTGCACCATAGTCACACTCACCCACTGCACAAATACATCCTTCTACTTTATCATGGATTTTGCCATATGGGCATTGGCTCACATCTTCTACTCCCTTTTGGTCTCCTGTAAACTTATCTTCCAGACTTTAGCTCTGTGAGTCTGTTCAATTTGCTTAATTCATATGAGTGAAGTCATGTAATATTACAATGATGAAAGATACAATGTTTTAAAAATTTTATTATATCAAATTTTTAAAAATCTTTTGTATTTTATTGGTTATTTTTTAAATTATTTCATTTTATTATTAATTTTATTTTGTTATTTTGTTGGCTTCATTTATAGAGAGGTTTTGGATCACAGAAGGGTCACAATAGTGGCAGGAGAGGATCACTGCTGCAGGGTATGGGTGATGGGGGGATGCATAGGAAGCTGTTAACCTGGGGCATGCCTCTAAGGCGTGTGAATATGCTCAAGTGTTCATGGGGCATTTTCTCTTTCGGTGGAGATCCACACAATAACTGAAAGAATATTGAATTCCCATCCTGGGGAGTTCTGCTACAATCTGTAGTATGACATCAAGCATCCCCAAAGTGCAAGGGCAGTGCCTAGTGAAGGAAGACAGACCATTATGCCAGGCCCTTGATATTGATGATAGTATTTATAAAACTTTTCTTGAGAAATTGAAACTAAACTTAGTACTATATACTGCCTAAGACTTACCTCCTGAAAGCCTTCTTGTTGTTCAAATGTGGCCTTTTCTAAGCCAAACTCAGCATATAAATGCACTACATTCCCCTGGTGTCAGACAGGCCTCCCATAGATGAACCTCCCTGGCACCGAGGTATTATTACCAAGTGCAAATGAGCAATGCATCTGGAAAAAGACCTTGACCAAAAGGGGGAAAAGGCAAATAAAAATGTGGTTTTTTGGGGGGTAAGAGATTTCAAAGTGAGTCCATTGTTCATTCCTGAGGTTACACTTATGCAAGTCTCAGCAGGATCTCATTTACTGCCACAGTAAACAATGCCTCAAATAGCGGGACTCCTGAGGGCTCTAGAGACATCCAGAAATTATAAGCAGGGCAGACAGCTCAGGAATTCCGGCACCCTGCCAGTGGGCCTTACTTTGGAATTTATATTCTCCACTGTAACAGAGTTAGACACATTTACAGGTTCTCTACACATGGCTCTTCTGCCCCTTTTATTTGAATGTATAATTACCACTATATTCATTAAATATATGTCCCAGGAACTTATATTTATACTGTAAATTTTGTTATAACCTACAAAATTGTGCAAGACAGCATATAAATCACAATGTAAACTGTAGTTCATGGTTAGTAGTTTTGCTTCAATAGATGTTCATCAATTGTAACAAATATAGCACACTAATGAAGGATGCTGTTAATGTGTGAAAGTGTGGGAGGGGGAGAGAGTGGGGCATATGGGAATCCCTTTTAAATTTTATGTATCATTTACGTACTGTAAAGCTCCTTTAAAAAATTTTTTTAAAAATCTCTTCTCTGCATTGTAGATTGCAAGTCACTCAGAAGTAGCATTTTTTGCCTATGTCTCATCTCCCTGTCTTCCTTTCCATTTCATCATCCATTCTGTGATGATGCCTCTGGGAGTATACTCAATGCATACCCCAACATTGTTGTCAGCTGTCTTCACTTTAGTTTCTGCTAAATTGAGGGACTGGACGCTGAGGGGGATGTAAAATGGAGTATTAAAAAAATTTGAGAGACAATGGGGATTGAGAGGGGAAGGTTTCACGGCACACCGGACATCCGATAACACAGTGATAAAAGGAAATAAAGAATATATATATATATATATTAGAGGCAATTCTTTTGCTTTTTTCCCCATTTTTTTTGAATGTCCCAATCCACTAATTATATTTTGTTTTGTTTTGTTTTTTGTTTGATTGTTTGTTTGTTTTTCTGTTTTTTTTTTCTGAGTTTTCTTATGTTTGTCTCTTGCATGTAAGCTTAGCATTGTTGTTTCTTTTTTCTATTAAGTGTATTTGATTATTTTATGGACTACATGTTCATGGAGGATTTAGATCACAGAAGGGTTACAATGGGTACTGCAAGGAATTATTGGTGGGGGGTATCTGGGAGGGGGGATTCATGGGAGTAAGTTCATCGAAATATACATGAAAGATATACAAAATTGTTCAAAAGATCAAAGGATGGGGCATGGTCACAGTGGGTGGACAATCACACAATAAATGAGGGAATCTGAATTCCTAGCCGGGAGAGATCTGCCACATTCTCCAAGGGAGCAACAACAGTCCTCTGAGTGCAGGGACAGTGTCTGTCAAAAGAGGATGGTCCACTGATAAGTTCTTGTTTTTGATGACTACCCTGATGAGTCTTTGCTCTTGTAACTGAAACTTAGCTTACTGTTATGGGTGCCTAAGGGTTGCCACCTAAAAGCCTCCTTGTTGCTCAAATGTGGCCTCTCTCTAAGCCAAACTCAGCATATGAATGCATTACCTTCCCCTCAACAAGGGACATGGCTCCCAGGGGTGAGCCTCCCTGGCAACTAAGGATTAATACCAAGTGCCAACTGGCAACACAACTGGAAAAAGACCTTGAATAAAAGGGAGAAAAGGTAAAGACAAATGAGTTCAAGTGGCTAAGAAACTTCAAAGAGAGTCGGGAGGTCATCCCAGAGGTAACGCTTATGCATGCCTCAGTAGGAGCTCATAGAACATCAAAGTGCATATCACCCCACACAGAGGGGCTCCTGAGAGCTCTGGAAACACCCAGGACCTATATAAGGAGGAGATAGCCACAGAGACTGATGTCTTATCAGTGGGCTCTATTTTGGAATCTGTGCTCCTGAGAGTGACAGAATTAGACTCAAATAAGTCCTTCCTGCACATGGTTCATCAGTCCCTTCTGTTCAAAACTATATGTGATGCTGGAGTTTTTAGGTATACTTCCAGAGACTGGAGCCTCTGGCCTACCTATGTGCCAGGTGTGCGTGGAATTTCAGTGGAGCTGCAACTCCTACCCTACAGCTTGGATGAGTCCATAGGGACTCATCCAAGTCACCTGGTGAGGAGACAACGATGGGCAACGGCCATCCCAGGGAATGGAGAGGGCCTGCATCTGCAGGCAGGATCATCCCACCCACCATACCCATGGGATATAAACCCTCTCTCACTTGGAGGTGGAGTGGACATCACCATCCCAGTCCCCTCAGGATTGGGGGAAGAACTATGGGCTAGAGTGGACTTGATGGTATTCTGTTGTACACATATGGTGATTCTAGCAATGGAAGAAATTATAACAGTGAGGTGGAGCCAGTGGCCACTGGACACTTTCGGAGCAGGGAGGGGATGTGCAGTTGAAATACAGGGGCTTTTTTGGGATTTGGAGGTTGTCGTGAGTGCCGTTGTGGCAACGGATGTAGGCCATTTTAAATCAGCATACACCATTCAAAACTCTGTGGGAGAGAGTGTGGTGTACGATGTTAACTGTGGTCTATGGTTGGTGGCAAGGCCCCAGGATGTGTAAGTCCATTGAGGGTGATGGGTCACACTTGTGGGAGATGTTTGTGTGGGATGTGGTGGGAGGTGTGGGAGGTGGGGAACATGGGAATCACGGTGGGTTCCATGTAATATTTTAATCTAGATAATCTAAGCACCTCTTAAAATATATATATATAACATTTTTGTAAGCAAATGCACATATATGCATATATATTTATATATCATTTCACAAATATTGGTATGTATTGTGAAAATTTTGATTTTTACCCACAATAAAAAATTAATTAATTAAAAAAATAAAAGATGTGGACAGGAGAGGAGAAGGGGATTTCTCCTTGTTTTTAAAATACTGTTTATGTGAATCTAACAGAAATAGACATTTGGTTGTGGCTAACAGCTTCTCATCATTTCACCACTCTCTTCAGAGTTTGGAGCTGCAGAATTAGTGTTGACTCTTTTGGGACGTCCCACCAGAGGTCTGAACACTGCTGAGGCCTAAGCCATCTGCAGAGGCTCAGACACCTGAGAGCCAAGACCTTCCTCAAGGACTTAAAAGCATCTGAGTGTCTCCCAAGAAAAAGTATAATAGCTGTTTCCTGCAGTTATAATTAGTAAATTAATACACAGTATTTCCTTTGTGCTCTTTCAGCCTTCAAATACCTAAAATTTCATGTATTAA
>JAKSZT010040643.1:1844333-1856724 GCA_026826555.1 Tolypeutes matacus | reverse complement strand
GAGAAGAAAATGCTATATGTTAGACAAAAATCTCTTGAATGATATAGAACTTTAGTCTTCTGAGATAGAATATTTGACTTTCTTGAGATGGCATAATTGTTTCCTAAGTGAGTATTTTTTAACACCAAGGAGATTAGAATTAAATGCAGAAAAAACAGAATTAATGCACTTATAAAATACTTATGATGTATGAAAGACTTTGGTGGATTAGATGCTAGATTTTCCACCCATTACTCATAATTTTAAAATGGAGAAGCTTTTTTAATTTTACTTTTGCTGTGCACATTTTAAAGATGTAAAGAATGATTTGTTAAATAAAAAATACAGGGGATACCCATATACCCGAGCCCCGTTTCCTCCCACATTTTCTCACATAAACAACATCTTTCATTAGTGAAGTACATTTGTTACATTTAATGAACACATATTGAAGCATTACTACTATCATTTATGTAATCTAAAGTTTCTTTAAAAATAAAAAATAAAAATAAAAAAATAATGATTTGTGAGTCATTAATGATTGAAAATTGAAAACTTTAAGTGGAATTACCAGTACTCCATTCTTTGAATATGCCTTGCATTTCCAACTTCTGGAGCTTTGCCTTTGCCTTGTAAATGCCAGTTGAAAGAAAGCTAGAGAATAACCTAGGGACTGAATAACACAGTAAACCCAGAGGTGGGTGAGAATAGTGGTTGATGGTACAGATGCAAGAGTGTCCTTTGTGAGCAAGAGCAATTGTACATCAGTATTGCAGGGTGGTGGGAATGTGAGAAGCAGGAAAAAGTACAACTGGATTGACCTATGGAGTGAGGTTAACAGTAATAATGTAATATTCTTGCATCTATACCAAAGATGTACTGTGCTGATAATGGGGGAGTATTGAAAAAGTGTGCCAAAATTATGCTGTGGAACTGGTAATAATTGGATGATATTATCTCATAATCTGTAACAAATATTCCACCATGGTGTGGTGTGTTGATAAAGGGGTGTTGTTTTGGAATTCTGCACAAGTGCATGAATGTTTTGTCAATTTATAATTTCTGTCATAAAAATATATTTAGAAAATAATAATAGGGTGAGTTGGGGGAAAAACACACCAAATGTAAGTAAGAACTATAATTAGTAGTAAGATTTTGAAAATAGTCTTTCATAATTTGTGACAAATGGCTCATGACAATGCAAGGTGTTGGTACAGTGTTGATGTATAGGATCCCTGTATGATGTTATAAATGTTGCTTTGTAAGTTCACAACATTTACTATACACTTATTGTTTATGTATGTTCATGTATAAATGATATAAATAATAATAATAATAGGGAGGATTGGGGGAAAATACTTTGGTTACTAGTAATATTTTGAGAATGCTCTTTAATCATTTGGTAAAAATGTTTCACAACAATGCAAGGTATTGGTGCAGTGTAAGGTATGAGAGTCTTGTATGATGTTATGTATGTTTGTTTATTAAGTTCACAACTATTACTATACACTTATTGTTTATGCATCTTTATGTATGAGTGAGATACTTCATTAATTAAAAAAATATTACTGTTAAGTATAGTCTATAATTTACATTTGGTGTATTTTTCCTACTAACAATCCTATTATTAACACCATGTATTAGGATTATATTTTTGTTATAGGTCATGAGAGAACATTCTCATATTTTTGCAATTAACCACAATCCATCATCCACCAAAGGTTTCACTGTGTTATACATTCCTATGTCTTGTATGTTCACTCATTTACTCTCAGTTTCACCATAGAGTTGTGCTGTCAAATTTATAAAGTTTTCATAGCTCTAAGAGGAAAAATCCCATACTCCAAAATACCCCCCCGTTGTTGAACCTTTGCATTGATATAGTGCCATCTTTACCATTGCTGTAAAAAATTTCAATATTACTGATAAGTATAGACCATAAGTTACATCAGTTATACTTTCCTCATATATCATAGCCTAAATTCCTTGTATTATTGAGGTACATTTGTTCTAGTTAATGGGAAAGAATTCTTGTATTTGTACTATTAATCATAATCTTCATCTACCACCATTTCTCTATGTTACTCAGTCTATAGATTATCTTCTATCATTCTTTAAATCTACATTTATGTCCCCAGACTATCCCTTCAGCCATTGTCACCTTTATACATCAGCAATGTTAGTTATACTTGTTATAATGTTTTACCATCTACTCTATCTATTTCCACACATTCACAATCAACCTTATTAAAAATTCTACCTACCCTAATCATCAGCTACCCTTCTCAGCCCTCATGCTACCTCTCAGTAATTTATACTCTGCAGGCTAAACTTGTTTATGTTTAATATGGTGAAATTTCCTCAGAATTTTCTTCAATTTAAAGGTGAAAAAAAATTGGTATTGAGCCCTTTTGTCTTCTAGCAATAAGTGATTGAAATGGTTAAGTTACAAGAAAGGCTATGTGATAACTGAAAAACAAATTTGCAGACGTATAGATTCCATATGGAAAATAATCACTGCACACTATTATTCTATGTTGTTGACATCTCTGTTTCTCAGACTGTAAATTAGAGGACTCAACATAAGGACCACCAATGTGTAAACACAGAGGCCACTTTGAGCTGGATACTTTGGGGTTGGGCACACATCAGAGGAAGAGGAATGTGTGATGGAATATGGTGATGGAAGTCAGGTGTGAGGCACAGGTGGAGCAGACTTGGTGGCACCCATTAGCTGAATGCTTCTACACGATGGTGGCAATGATGAACACATAAGAGGAGAAGAATAGTGTGCCCACCTCATTAAAGGTAGAAAAGATGAAAAGCAGCAACTGGTTGAGATAAGTATCAGAACAGGAGAGAGAGAACAGTGAGGAGAATGCACAGAAGTGATTTATTATGTCAAAAACAAGAGAAGATCATTTGAAAGCAGAGCATTTGAGTCTCAAGGAACATGCTACCCACCATGCCCATGATCCAATAACCAAAATGGAACAGAGTTTAGGTGACATGACATCTGTATAGAGCACAGGGTTGCAAATAACCACAAAGTGGTCATAGACCATCACAGCTAATACAAAGGATTTAGTCACAACAAAGATATGAAAGGAAAAGAATGGTACTACACATCCTAAAAATGAAGTGGATCTGTCTTCTACAAGTTGGCTCACCAGCGTCTTGGGAGCAGTCAAGAAGGAATAGTGGAAACCCACAAATTAGAGATGGCTGAGGAAAAAGTACATGAGGATGTATAGTAAAGGTTTTAATTTTGATGATCACAATCATTCCAATATTTCCAACAACAGTAACACTTAAAAGGTCAGAAATTCCAAGGAGAGAGGGACCTACAGTTCTGGGTAATCTGAGAACCCCAGGAGGCAAATTTGGCCCCAGCAGCGATGTTTTTCTCTGCCAGAAACATCTATCTTGTTGATGGAATCTGAAAATGAATCTTGAAAAAACATATTAAGGAGAATGATGGATATGTGAAGCATGGTTAACTGTCTGTATTAGTCAGCCAAAAGGGGTGCTGATGCAAAGTACCAGAAATCTGTTGGTTTTTATGAAGGATATTTATTAGATGTGGAAGCTTACAGTTACCAGACCGTAACGAGTCCAACTCAAGGTACCATAGGAGGTATTTTCTCCCCTAAAGTCTGTTGACACGAGTTGAGGTAAGATGACCCAGTATCTGCGAGGGTTCAGAATTCCTCTTTCCTCTTAAGGCTCCATGGGTCCAGATTCTTCTGATCTCAGCTGTAGGCTGGCATAGGGCTAATCTCTTTTACCCAGGCTCATTTCTTTCTGGGCTCAGCTGCTCCATTCTCTTCAGAAGGTCAGCTGTAAAGTATCAGGTTCATCTCTCTTCCCAGGGCTTCCAGCATCCAAACGAAGTTCTCTCCTTTGCCATGTTTTTTTCTGTGTATCTACTTCTCTGAGTGTCTACCTCCATGTGAGAGTCTGTTTTATCAGCCCACTGATGGTCTGGGACTCAACACTGAGTCTCACTCTATAGATGTGGTTGAATCAAAGCCCTAATCTTAATATAATTTAATCAGACATCTCAGCTGAATCTAATACAAAGGGTTCCAGAGGAACAGACCAGTTTACAAACATAATCAGAATCTCTTTTTGGAGTTCATAAATAACATCAAATTGCCACACTGTCACATATGTAGAGTGTAAGGTGAGAGGAAATAGACCTCTTTCATAATCCTGATAGATGTTAAGTATCTAAAACAGGAATATCTACAATTTCGGGAATAGAATTTTCTCAATAATTGTAAAACAATTTCGTTCATGTTCTGTAATGTAATTTAAAGACTTAGAAGTGTAGTAAATATTAAATCAAACAATTTGGAAGGTAACAGGTAAGTAAATCCTCATGTAAGACATTCCCATCTCATTGAAATTCATGAGATATGGAGAGCACATGAAATAAATATTTATGTCTTTCTTATATAGACTAATGAAAAGTGAAAGCATTTAAAGTAAAGTCTGTAATTACAGCAAATTTGTACATAGTAATGACATACATATATATTGTAATATATAGAAAGAATAGTTCTTTTTTATCATTTAATGCCAGAATTTAAGTGCAATTTACATACTCTCATCATTCCTTTTTTGGCCAAGTAAATCAGACATCAAGGTCAGTACTGACTTATGTTTTCCTAAAAAAGAATATATCAAAATGCCTCTTTCTGTGGGTGAGCAAGAGGGGAACCAAGGAAGCCATGACTTTCCCAATGATATGAAGATTTTAGATAATCAACCTACAACTCCAACTCCAATCCCCCCTACTAACAGACGTGTACCCAACTCTCTCTGCCAATCTCATTACAGAGTGATATAGTAACATTTCCAATTTGTAAAGATTACATTAGGAAATTCTTCATTTTGCTAATACTTATAATCAAATATAAGAAAAACTTTAGACTATAAAAACTTGGAAATTATTCCCATGAAAGTGTTTAGAGTGTTTAGAGTCACAGAAGGGTTCTAAAGAGCTGTGTCAAGATGAACCATAGAAGAATGGAATTTAGAGACATGTTCCCATTCAGGATTAAGTATGATAAAAAAGTATTAAACTTTGAGAAAGTTGTATAGATTTTCTAGGCCCATCAATTTTCTCTCCCTTCAAGCCACCTAGAATATGCACTCTATATATTTATTACTTATTAGGAAGATGGATGAAAATCTTATGGTGTCACCACACTCTATACATATTTATGATAAAGCCATTCTTAATAGAGAAATAATGGTGAGATTCCTCAAATTGCTTCCCCGGGTAAGGTTGTCAGTTAAATATAGGACAACCAATTAAATTTGACTTTCAGATGGATAATGATTTGTTTTTGGTATAGCATATCACAAATACTACCTGGAACATACTCATATTTTTAAATGTTTTCATTATTTATCTAAAGTGTAAATTATACCAACTCAAAAGATTGAGAATTTCATGGTTTTGGTGCTGTAAATTCCAAATATCAAGAATCCCCTTAGTCAGATTCTTTGGAATGAAAATCCCTTACTAGACTATCACTTCTGGCAGTCATCTCTGGTTCTGCAACCCAAGAAATATGTTCCAGATGTTCTAACACTGAAGGCCTGAGGTCCAATGCAAAGATCAGAGCTCTCAATGGCCCTTTGGTATCCATGGATTTAAGGAAAAATCAGAAGACAGTCTTTTTGAGACAATCCTTACTATTGTAAAATTCTTTCTTAGTGCCCTGTTTCTGCTTTTCTTAACCTCAGAACACTTTGTTGTGGATAGGTTTCCTTGCATTATACCATACTTAACAACATCCATGACCTGTACCCCCTAGACTCCAGGAGCTGCACCCCACTCAGTCATGAAAACTAATAATGTCACTTGACATGGTAAAATAATCCCTTCAGATGTAGGTATCCATAATCACCCTTAGTTGAGAAACACTACCAAATTTCTTAATTCTGTTAGATTTTCATATTTCTACTACCTGAAGTCAACTTACAACCAATGTATATCTTTAATATCAAGGTTTATTTTTACCCAAATGATGAACACTATACGGATTTTTATTTAAAGTGTTATCTTAGATTCAGGACGTAAGGAATCTAATATCCTTTTCCTTGTAATTTCTTTCCAGTTTTTCTTTCTTAATAACTTTTCTATGCTCTAAAATCTTACTTCATGTGGGTTCTGTTTATTTCTTTCTCCAGAAGACTCATATGGCCAGTTTCTGTGAAATCATCACCATTGCAATCATCCTCACCTCCTATTTGTTTATTCTCATCACCATCCTGAAGATGCGCTCTGGAAAGGAAAGGCACAAAGCCTTTTCCACCTACACCTCCCACCTCACAGCCATCATTGTCTTCCATGGAACAATCCTTTTCATTTATTGCAGGCCCAGTTCTGCCTACAGTCTGGAAACTTATAAAATGGCCACAGTGTTTTATACTGTGGTGATTCCCATGCTGAACTCACTGATCTATAGCCTGAGGAACAAGGATGTGAAAACAGCTCTCATTAAATTTGTGGGTTCCAAAATATCCCATTGAGACTTTTTTTAAAACAAGATTCAGATTTCCAAATAGGATTTTGGTGGAGGGAAGAGTAGGTGGGTGGCAGTGCTACACTGTAGAAAATTGTAAGGAGCAACGTAGGTATGAATGAGTCTTTTTTGATTCACATATATTTGTGCCTTTTCAATTTCTAAGGGTAGGATTGAGCATATTCCAAAATATGCCTCCATACTTTGCTTTTCTTCAATTGGTTTTGTTTAAACTGTATATGAACAATGGCACTAATAAGACTCAGGCATTGATGTTGCTGTAAAACTTTCATAAAACTAATGAATAGTCCATGAGAATTACACTTTTTTCCCATAACTATTAGGTAAACTATGATTCTTTTCAAAATTGCCATCTTGTTTGTTGCAAGGTATATATTAGTAATTGTTATTATAATCATTATCAGTAGCAGCATTTGTTATTCTCTTTTTTCTTTTACTTCTTGTAATCAATTTACCCTATGATCTAACAATCTGGATCAAATTTCTCCTGTAGCTTATGAGTGGATTCCCTGTACTCTGTGCATGTTCTTTGCATGTATCTTTGCTTTTGTTGTACTGCCCTATCTTCAGCCTTTCTCTACATGCCCAGCCTTTCTCTACATGCCCAGATCAAACCTCTCCACACTGTCACAATTACTATACACCAATTGATATTGTAATTATGTTTCCATTTTGTTTCATGTCAGTCTCTATATTATTTACTTTAAAAATATTGTTCTCACCTTCTAGCAATAGTGATGTTAGAAAAGCGACGGGCTTGAGAATATGAAATAATGAGTTAGTGTTTTTACCATGATTTTTTCATTTGGTAAGTAATTTAATCTACCCAATTCTCTAATTCCTCAAGTTTAAACATTGGATAATACAGGCAACCTCACAGCATTATATTGAAATTGAAATATGACAACATATTTGATGTTTGACAGCTCAATGCGACATAGAATGTTCTTAGATAATGTCTGTTTAAATGAAATTTTTGAGGCCTGGAGTATTTTATCTTTCTCTCTTTGACTATCATTTGCATGTTATAGTTTCTTTATATTTTTTATTAAATTGAAGAATGAGTAAATACTGGTGAATAAATGGTATGTATAATAGACTTAATATATGAACTTAGAGTATTGTGTTGAATTTCAAGAACTGCAAATTGCCTAAAATTGTCCCACATTATCATGAGTATTATATCATTTAGATTTCACTTACTAAAATAAATCCCTAGAGCAATTTTAGGTGGCAGAAGGCTGAAAGAACACTCAAAGGGATACTGATTATAAAATGCAGAGGATAGCTATTATATTTATACTGGGAGGCAATAAAGAAGAGGTATCATTACCAGGTTCTCAGAGCTTGGAGGATGTGCTCCACTCAGCTGCTATGAAATCCTTATGGAAGTGTCTTGGCTCTCAGGTTGTCTGAGCCTCTGGGGATGGCTTAGGCCTCAGCAGTGTTCAGACCTCTGGTGGCAAGTCCCAACCATATTTTAACACCAAACTCTGCTGCTTTCACCTGTGAAGAGAGTGGTGAAATGATAAGAAACTATTAGACATGGCCAAGTGTCTATTTCAGCTTAATTCACATAAAGAGTATTTGGAAAACAGGAAGGAATTCCCTTCTTTTCTGTCCACATGTTTCTAATTCTCCCTTTTTTCCTTCCTCCCTGGCCTCCATTCCCTTCACTCAGCAGAAACTAAAGGGAAGGCAGCTGACAACAATGTCTGGGGTGTGCATTGTATACACTCCCAGAGGCATCAGCACAGCCTAAAGAATGAAAGGATAACATGGAGATGAGACAAAGGCAGCAAACTTAGCTCTGAGGGACTTGCTATCTACAACGCAAGGAAGGGATTCTTTAACCTCTTATTATCCCCCTTAACACTAATAAATCTCTCTAAAACTGACCACTTAAGTAAGCCTCAAAACTTGTCAGACTTAATTTCATTATATTATGCATAGACGCAATAGATACTTTGTAACACTTGTAAACCAAATGTGATGCCCGTGGTGGTGTTGATTATTAAACATTAAGATCTAGGTAACTGAAGTCCCATGGTTCCAATACACAAAGTAAATCTAATGCTCCCCCCCACAATTTTTATAAAATAATTAGCCTTGAGTGTTTCCTTGCCTGTTTATAGTCATACTCAATGAGGTGAAGCAGCTCAGGGCACCTTGACTCAAAATGAATTTTACTCATTAATAAAATATTATCTTAGCAGTTAGTGGCCTCGGTGACATTATTGAGTTGAAAGAATCATTCAGAATTAGGAGGGGGCTGAGTGAACCATAACAAAAAAAATTTTATGGAAACATTTCATTTACAATGATTCTTAAAATTATTTTCTGTGCAATTTCTGTTTAAGCACTTTGCCATTTTTCTCTTCGTAGTAATGTTTTCATAATGATTTGCAAGATATTTTACATTTTAAGAACACTAACAACTATAGAATATATTAAAAATATACCACCATTTGGTATATTTCATTTAATATTATGTATTAAGCATGCTTCTTAATGTATAGTTTACTTATTTATGTTTTAAATTCAAAGATAAAGGAAGAGAAAATAAATTATGTCCTATTCTACATTTTATCTTGAATATGTTTTTTCTACTTACAATTCAGAAAAGGTTAACATGACTTTTAATTGGAACACATTGCAGAGTTCCATGCAAATGTTTTTTTCTGTAAAAATTCATGTTACTTGGTATTCACAGTAAAAGAAGTCAATTAACTCATCCATATCAACATTTGCTCATCTTAGACTGAAATTCATTTTTGAAAAGAAAAATCTATAACCAGCAAAAAGTGATGTTCTATAATTCAAAAACTGACTTAAATATTTCAATATGATGTCTGTTTAAGAACTGTGGCAGCAGACTCTATGGTTATAATGATTGATATTCCGAAGTTTTGTTCCAATGCACACAGTGGTTTAATTCTTTTATTGTCACCTTAATTCTATCTGTATTATAAACAGAAACATCTTTACAAAGGTTGGAATTAGAGATATTTCAAGTTATTTTAATCCTAAAGCAAACCACACTTTTAACTTCTAAAATCAATATAAACACCCCACATTTTATTGCCCTTTGCTTTATTGTGCTTTCCAATTTTGCATGACTTTACAAATTGAAGGTTGATGCCAATGTTTCTTTGAGCAAATCTGTGCCATTTTTTCAACAACACTAGCTCACTCCCTGTCTCTGTATCACATTTTAATTAAAGTATGTACATTGCTCTTTAAGACATAATGCTATTGAACAATTTATAGGCTACAATTTAATATGAGCATAGCTTTTCTGTACACTGGGAAACCAAAAATTTCATATGATTCACTTTATTGTGGTTGCTTTATGGCAGTGATCCATTACCACACCTGCAATATTTCTGAGATTTGCCTGTAATGTCAATACCCACTTAGAGGGTTCTTTCTTTTTTGATTATTTTGACTTTTCATTCAATATTGTATAACATTTAGCTGATGAATATACAAAACAGAGAAGGAACAACAATAACAAAACTACAAATTCTATTGCAAGATTTACCCATGCAGTGATTTTTAGATAAAGCCACCTAAACTGTGTGGTCACAATTTCATTAATGGCTTTCATTTTGAAAGGCATGACGTTGGAAAGAATAAATTACAATTCATTATCCAATTAGTACTTAGCAAACCCATGGGTATCCTAACTGGAAAGATAGGGACATTCTGTCCAAGTGACAGGACCACTGTCTTTGAGGTGTTTCTCACTATGTATCCTTCTTCTCCATGTCTCATATGTTAATTGTTATAGTCCTATAAGCTTTATCATTATTAAATGTATACATAGTAAATAAATTTTTAAATTAAACTATAACATAATGATAGTTTTACTCTCAATTCTACAATATATCCAATTGCAGTGATATTATGGATGAAAATATGCCTCTTAAAATCAGTGAAATAAGGTAATTCCAGATCTATCAGGAAAAAAGAACTATTGAGTCCCTATTTTATTATACTTTTTAAATTAATATTCCTAGCTCACTCAAGATATCAACGCTTTTCAATTCATGATTATTTGATTCTTGCACCAAAGATGGAAGGCCAGTATAGCAGGAAGAAAGGTCCAAACCTGAGAAGATAAGACTGGAGACCCAGGCCTGGATGCAGGAATTAATATATAGACTTGAAAAATGGACATATTGTTACTCCTTGAATGAGGAGCATTATATATTTCTCAAATGTTTCAGATGATGAAAATATATCTAGGAGTTCTGTTTCAATAACACTTAAAAACATGCACTTTTGGGTAGTAATAGAAATGAGAGAGGAGAATGTAAAAGTGAAAGAGAAATAATTTGTGCTCTCAAGGAACCCACATTCTAGTTGAAGAGAAGCCACATACATGTATAAACAGAGAAGTACAACACACTGTGGTTTGACAAATAAGTAAAGAATTGATGATGAACAGAAATCATGGCTATCAAAAATTTGAACTTGGTCCAGAGGAATTGGAAAAGGCTTCCTGCAATGGTTCACAACTCAGCAGTTTTTGATGGATGAAATCACCAAAGTTGATGAGACATTACACAAATGCATGGATATGTACTATTGGTAATTATGTATCCCATTAAAGGCATGTCAAAGTCTTAATCTGCATTCCTGAGGTTTTGTACCAATTTATAAATAGTATCTTTTAATATGTTAAGGTATGTCGTGGTGTGGACTCATTTATTTATACCATTTTCAGTGATCCTCTTTAGGCATGGCCAAACTTTAAAAGGGTGGGCCTTAATCCCTATGAGAGAAAGCCTTAAAAATAGAATAAATTCAGATGAAAGAAGTCAGAAGAAACCAGGAGAAGCCAAAGAGAGAGAGATCATCAAGTGATGGAGGATGATCACTAAAACTCCAGGAGAAAGTGTAGCCTGTTGATGCCTTGATGTTGGACTTTTAGCCTTCAAACCCATGTGATTTAATTTCCTAGCTGCTAAAACAAATACCATGCAAGGGGTTGGTTTAACAAAGGGAACTTATTGTCTCACGGTTTTGAGGCTAGGCAAAGACCAAAATTCAGCCATCAGCAAGGTGATGTTTTCTCCAAAAGACTGTGACATTCTGTGACTCACTGCCAGAGAATGTGGGTCCTTAGCTTTTCTGTCACATGACAATGTTCATGGCAGTGTCTTCTCCTTTCTCTTCCATATTCTGTTGACATCCAGCTTCTGTCTGCTCCCAGTGGCTTTTTCAATTTTTGCCTGAATTTCATTTATGCTTAAAAGGACACCAGGAATCTGGATTAAAACCCAACTCGGTTCAGTTAAGCCACATCTTTACTGAAGTTCATCTTGAAGAGATATTCTTTAAAATGAGTACACATCCATTAGAATGTGGACCAAGACCTAAGGCACACGACTCAATCCACCACACTGTGAGATGATAAATGCTTGTTTCATGTCATGTTATATAAATATATAAAATATTTTTTGATATTTAATAACCTAAAATTTTACAGAAAAGAGGAGATGCGTAAGGATGATAGAGAAGTTTTTGGATGCCATTTTGAGAAACTGAGACATGCACCTTTGAAATGGAAAGTCACTCATATTTACATACTGGAGAATGATTTGTTTATGATAGCATCCACTTATTTATTTTAATTTAGTTTACACTTATTTAATTATTTTTAGCGCAAGCAATGCTTTCACGGGGTCCACTTTCTTTCCCTTTCTCTGAGTCATATGCAAAACTCCCAACATATCATTCCAGATGTATGTAAACATATTCAAACATATATATAAATGTAAGTTGATTCCTTTTCAAATAATTATTTCAGTGGCAATGTGAAGGACAGATATGAGGACAAG
>JAKSZT010040643.1:1780503-1805013 GCA_026826555.1 Tolypeutes matacus | reverse complement strand
TGTCTCAGCAGTTTTTGATGGAGGAAATCACTGAGCTTGATGAAACATTGCCCAAATGTGCAGATACGTAGAGTAGGGCATTGAATTATGTACCCCACCGAGGACAAGTTCAAGTCTTAATGTGTATTTTTATGGCTATGTACCCACTTTTAAATAATATTCTTGAATATGTTAAGGTATGTCAGCCTGCATACTTGTTTATGGAAAGTCCCCATCTTTTGAGTTGGTGTAATTTGAACTGCAGATAAATAAGGAAAACATTTTAAAATATGAGTATATTCCGGGTAATATTTGTGATATACTATACCAAAAACAAATCATTATCCATCTGAAAGTAAAATTTTATTGGTTGTCCTATATTTAACTGACAACTTTACCTGGGGAAGCAATTTGAGGAATCTCATCATTCTTTCTGTATTAAGAACGCCTTTATCATAAATGTGTACAGAGTGTGGTGAACTTAAGATTTTCATCCATCTTCCTAATAAGTAATAAATATATAGAATGCATATTCTAGATGGCTTGAAGTGAGAGAAAATTGCTGGGACTAGAAAATCTATACAACTTTGTCAAAGTTTAATACTTTTTATCATACTTAATCATGAATGGGAACATGTCTCTAAATTCCATTCCTCTATGGTTCATATTGACATAGCTCTTTAGAACCCCTCTGTGACTCTAAACACTCTAAACACTTTCATGGGAATAATTTCCATGTTGTTATAGTCTAAAGTTTTTCTTTTATTTGATTAAAAGTATTAGCAAAATGAAGAATTTCCTAATGTAATCTTTATAAAATGAAAATATTACTATATCACTCTGTAATGAGACTGGCATAGAGAGGTGGGTACATGTCTGTTAGTAGGGGGGACTGGAGTTGGAGTTGTATGTTGATTATCTAAAATCTTCATGTCATTGGGAAAGTTATGTCTTCCTTGGGTCCCCTCTTGCTCACCCACAGAAAGAGGCATTTTAATATATTCTTTTTTCAGAAAATATAAGTCAGTACTGACCTTGATGTCTGACTTCCTTGGCCAAAAAAGGAATGAACAGAAAGTGCTAAACTGCACTTAAAGTCTGGCATTAAATGATAAAAAAAAGACTATTCTTTCTATATATTACAATATATGTGTATGTCATTATTATGTAGAAATCTGCTGTAATTACAGACTTTACTTTAGATGCTTTCACTTTTCATTAGTTTATGTAAGAAAGACATAAATAGTTATTTCATGTGTTCTCCGGAACTCATGAAGTTCAATGAGATGGGAATGTCTTACAAGAGGATTTACTTACCTGTTACCATCCTAATTGTTTGATTTAATATTTACTACACTTATAAGTCTTTAAATTACATTTCAGAACTTGAAAGAAATTGTTTTACAATTCTTGAGAAAATTCTATTCCTGAAATTGTAGATATTCTTGTCTTAGATACTTAACATCATTCAGGATTATGAAAGAGGTCTATTTTCTCTCGCCTTACACTCTACCCATGCAACAGTGTGGTAATTTGATATTATTTATTAACACCAAAAAGAGATACTGATTATGTTTGTAAACTGGTCTGTTCCTCTGCAACCCTCTGATTATATTTACCTAATGATTAAAGAGCATTCTCAAAATATTACTAGTAAGCAAAGTGTTTTCCCCCAACCCTCCCTATTATTATTTTTATATCATTTATAAATGAACATACATAAACAATAAGTGTATAATAAAAGTTGTGAACTTACAAAGCAAACATTTATAATATCATAAAAGGAACCTATACATCAACCCTCCACCAGTACCTTGCATTGTCGTGAGACATTTGTCACAAATTATGAAAGATTATTGTCAAAATCTTCCTACTAATTATAGTTCTTATCTTACATTTGGTGTATTTTTCCCCCAACTCACCCTATTATTATTTTCTAAATATATTTTTATGACAGAAGTTATAAATTGATAAAACCTTCATGCACTTGTGCAGAATTCCCAAGCAACACCCCTCTATCAACACACCACACCATGGTGGATTATTTGTTAAAGATTATGAGATAATATCATCCAATTATTACCAGTTCCACAGCATACTTTTGGTACACTTTTTTGATACACCCCCATTATCAGCACAGTACATCCTTGGCATAGATGCAAGAATATTACATTATCACTGCTAACCACACTCCATAGGTCAATCCAGTTGTATTTTCCCCATGCTTCTCACATTCCCACCACCCTGCAATACTGATGTACAGTATGATGTACAGTACTGATGTACAACTGCTCTAGCTCACAAAGGAAACTCTTGCATCTGTACCATCAACCACTATTCTCACCCACCTCTGTTATTCAGTCCCTAGATTATTCTCTAGATTTCTTTCTTTTTTTTTTTTTAATTTACTTATTTTTTATTGTGGGTAAAAATCAAAATTTTCACAATACATACCAATATTTGTAAAATGGTATATAAATATATATGCATATATGTGCATTTGCTTACAAAATTGTTATTTATATATATATATATATTTTAAGAGGTGCTCAGATTACCTAAAATATTACACAGAACCCACTGGGGTTCCCATGTTGCCCACCTCCCACACCTCCCACCATATCCCACACAAACAAGTATGGTCTACGATGTGAACTGTGGTCTATGGTTGGTGGCAAGGCCCCAGGATGTGTAAGTCTAGCTTTCTTTCAACTGGCATTTACAAGGCAAAGGTAAAGCTCCAGAAGTTGGAAATGCAAGGCATATTCAAAGAATGGAGTACTGGTAATTCCACTTAAAATTTTCAATTTTCAATCATTAATGAATCACAAATCATTCTTTTTTTATTTTTTTATTTTTAAAGAAATTTTAGATTACATAAATGTAATGACAATTATGTCATCTCAAGAAAGTCAAATAATCTATCTCAGAAGACTAAAGTCCTATATATTCAAGAGATTTTTGGCTAGCATATAGCATTATCTTCTCACCTTTGACACTGATCCCTTTTAGTTGTTTTAACTACAACTTCGTAAATTATGAAGTCAGTTCATAGCATTTGACATTGATTTAGAATGCATTAAGCATTTTTATTTCCACTTTGAATCTGAAGCCCTCCTCTAATGCTATAGTTAGTTCCATTCATCCATTGATTCCCTGTTGGATTTTGAATTTCTTTGGTTCTCTTATTATATGGTTTTGTTCTCTTTTTACATGATAATATCTTCCATTTTGTATCTAAAGACACTCTAATGTTGTTCTATCAGGACCTTCACAACTGCATGCAATTTTGTCTTCTCTCTTCAAATTTTTAGTTCAATATTTGCATTAACATAATCTTTTGTTATTTTATTTCTTTCTGTATATTGTAACTTGATCTGTTTTCAAATAAAATACCTAAGACATGCTAAAGGGTTAACACCTGAATTGAGCAAACCATCACCTACTTATTACCCAATCATGCAAATAATGGGTACACTGTTGGAATGACTGAAGAGAGCTATATATCAAATTATGTAAAAAAGAAAAAGAAACCAATACATCTTTGTAGAATAATTCTGTAATCTCCACATGGTATTAGTTGTAATCTTCACATGTTTTAGTGGAATGGAAGCTACTGATGAATTATAAAATGTGATCTGCAGCTATGGTGCCCACTGAATTCGGAGTCAGAATGAAAGCATGTTATTTTTATATAAATAGGGCATAAGGAGTGCATCATCAAATTAATTTAATATATAAATATTGTATATATAATACCTCAGAACTTTAATATGAGTGGTAATTAAATATTAAAGAATATAATGTCATATATTAATGTCTATAAATTTTATAATGACCCAGTAACATAAGTAGAGTTGATAGCTTCTTTTTCTCAAGAAGGAAAAAGAGTCAGCCGTTTCACATTAGAATATTTGATTACTTGTCTGAGGAGCAAATAAGTGGAGCACATTTCTTTGACTGCTGCAATTCCAGTTATTTTTGACATTGTGCCTTTGCCCCACTATGTTTATGTTTTAGAGAACATAGTTTCTAAATTGTTTTATTTTTAAAGAAAATTACATCTTAACGAAGTGAAAAGCAGAGGCATCAATGGATCAACGATTTCAAAGAACTTGTAGCTCTATGGTAAATCCACTCTTAAGAGACCAGAAGGGATGCTAATAATGCAATCTGTGGACATCTGAGGTTCACATGTATACAATGAGCTATAGTTTGAGTTCCCAGAAGAAAAAGAACCAAATGTAAAAAATCTCTACTCTTAACAGGAAGTCTTTTAAAAGTTATAAAGACTAGGTGTTCTTCACTAAAAGGATCATTTATTCTGGATTTTGCTGGCTGTGAGTATGTTTAAGAAATGGAGATGTAAGTTTATTTGTAAATTTGTAATATTTCCTGGTATCATCTCACACTAAAATAATCTGGTACCAGTTGTATGTTTTTAGTACTAGTTACAACTGCCAGAAAACACAACTTCCCACTGTAGTAAGTTTTTATCTGAAAGTTGTTCATTTTGTGTGTAAGGTAATATTTATACAATGCCTACATCTAATATTTTCTTTTTTAGTAGCTAGTTTAGATAGTGACTTAAAGTTACTTGCACATTTGAGGGAAATTTTTAAAAATTCAATACATGATCAGTGCTATTTATTTTAGCTATATTATAAGGAAAATCTTTCTTCCTATGCTTACAAAATAATAGTCTGGCAATCATTTAGGTCTAATTTGTTTTGTGATTTGGATAATAATATTTTAACTTTCCTTGAGTTTGTCACTCTGTCCTGTCCGTAACAAAACCAAGGTATTTGTGTGGGCTTATGATGTCCAGGGTTCAGGATATTATTTGAAAGAAGTTGCTACTTTTTCCTACTTTAGTGCTCCTGTGAACAAGAAAAAGATATCCTTCACATCAATGTATATTGTTTTTAATTACACTATCTAAGCTCTAGTTTTGGCTCTTCCAGTATGCCAGGGTTTAGTCATTGTTGATAATGGTTTTTTTTTCCCCTTTAATTTTATTTTTATTTGTGGTTGTTAATTTTTGAGTTTTTTGTGCTTTTTCTTTTTTTGCCTATAAAGAGTTTTTACTCATAAAAATTTTAATATATACTGTTTTAATGTTGAAGTGTATGTATATGCTTTTGAATTCTTATAACTATGAATTTATATATGGAACATATTTCAAGTAGCATTTAATCAGTTATACATTTATATTTATATATAATATTTTATTATAGCATGAAACAGTGCATGAAATATATTTACATATACTGTTTTATAGCAGACTGAATTGTAAATATTATGTCAGCATAGTATTATTTTGTGGACAAAGCTCCATGAGACCCTCTACTGAGCTATTTCAGATTTGGTCCCTTATGGAGGGACCATAATTTTGATAATCATTAACTCTTCTGATAGGCATTTAGCTGAGTTCCCTATTTCAGTATAATGAAAAAATCTACTTCTTACATTTTTTACTTAAATTTATTCCTCAGCACTCCAACTAAAGCATGTTATGCCCTGGAAAAGCAGATATGTCACATTGCATCAGCATTCAGAATTTACTCTCTTTTCCCTGTGCACTTGATTTCCTCCCTTCTTCCTCACCTTTTCAACATGAGTACTATTTCTCTGTGCTCTAATGTTGAGATGTATCCATCAGTATCATATCCTTAATTTGAAAGCATAAGCCAGTTGAAATGTCAGGAAATGTATTCTTCCCTCTATTTCTTTAAAATTAATCAGAAAGATTATACTAAATCTTTTGGCTTTTTTGTAGATAGAAGAAACATATAACAAAAGTGATCTATCTGGGATCAGACTCTCCTTGTCCTGTTATATTCCAGTGAGGTTTACATGGTACTAGGCAGCTGCCAAGAAGAAACAGTAGCCATTAAGAAATATACACAAATCACAAATGTCCCCACCTTTTTATTTAAAAGATGAGCTTATTTCTATATTACAAAAACTTTTGATTACTTATTTTTCAATTTGGTTTATTTAGCAGAAGGAAAAAAAACCAAGCAAACAAAAAAACTAGACTACTTTCAAACAAATTATTGTCTCCTTGCCTTGGATACAATTGGACTTGGCTTCACTGTGCTTACCAAGCCACTGATCTAAAATATAGATAGGATCCAATTTATAACCTCAGTGTGTGAGGCATGAGCCAATACTTAAAGAATGAAGATTTTGGTTTTGATTTAGTGATATCTTAAAGGCTGCATCCCAGGCTTACCCAAATTCTAACTACAATAGACATCGGGCTCCACAAAGGCAGGCTCATACATTCTTTTGAGATTTCTATGCTGCTTAACAATGCCTCACCAGAAAGAATGCTCACTGAATGGATAAACAGATATCTAATTGCTTCTTTTTTTTTTCATTTATTTTTTTTAAAATTTTGATTGGTACTGGCATAAAGAGAGACATATCGATCAGTGGAATAGAATTGAGAATCCAGAAATAAACCCTCACCTATACAGTCAACTGGTTTTTGACAAACCTACCAAACCCACGCTAATGGGAAAAAACAGTCTCTAATTGCTTCTTTAATAAGATAGATATAAAAAAAGAATGAAGAAGGTAGATAACATAAACAATTTATACACACCTAAAATAAAACCCAAGAGGGGATTAGAGGAAAATGATTCTTTTTATATAAAAATAGTTTTTGCACAAACCACTACAAGTAATATAAGACACTAAAGAGAGTTTGTTGCAATTTATAACCATAAATGCTTTCTAATAATAGGCACAGAAATAAGAAAAGTATAAATAGAAGATATTTCTTTCTCTGGATTCAGTGAGATAGACTTCTGCATCCTTGACATCCTCTAAAAGGAAGGAGAGAATCAGCAACTGGTATTTCAAAATAATTATGGAAAACAAAACATTTTCATAAATCTTACTTTCATTAAATATCTTATTAGATAATTTCAATATGTATGTACATGCATTTATTAAATGAGTGAAAATTCACATAAATGAATTAATTTATAATATTTAATCATAAATATTAATTAGATTAGTATTATATCTTGTCAAAAAGCAAATGAAAATAAGTGGCAGACTAATTTTTTTAAAACAAGTTATATCTGGTATATATGATTTTCACTCCTTCTGTTACTCTGCACTAGGTTTCTGAGTTATTATTTGAATGTTGATTAAAGGAATAAAAATGCAAACCAAAGATATAAAAATATGGAAAAGGGAAGGACTTTCAAGATAAGTTGTACTGCTACTTCTTCAACTGGAGTTAATAATAAATAGCATATGAAAAGATTGCCCTATCTCTTTATCCCCTCTCAGCTCTTCTGGATGGCTTCATTGATCTTCCAAGTGGGGAATATGGACAAAAGGTGAGACTAAAAGGGATCAGAGGTCTGGAAGGGAAGGAAGACTGTATATTCTGGGAGTCAGCACCATGAGATTAATTGGATATGAATAAGTAGAAACAGGTTAGGCACAGGATAATGAAAGATTTGTTTTTGCTAGATGCTACTAAGTTTGTAACCATGAAAGCAGAGTGTTTCCATGTCACAGAATGAGTAAGAGGTTTGGAAGTAGGCATATCTGGGTTTCAGTGTCAGTTCTACCAATTAATAGATTTGTGATCTTATAGTTTCCTTTTTCTCATTTTAAAAATGTGTAAACCAAGAAACAGGGAATAAAATTATCTTTAGTTCCAAAAATGTGAGTCCATATCCATAGCACACATATGGCCCACAATTGAAGTTCATTTATTCTTTTCATTTAACTGCAGGGTGAGCCTTAATGCTTTTTCATGCTGTGGATACGAGATCATGGAAGAAATCCTAATCTTTTTCATCTGAGTAATATCATCTTATTCTGCCAATTACAAGCTATATAAACTTGAATGCATGGCAGGTAGGAATCATACAGGTGTGAGGGAATTCCTTCTGATAGGGTTAACTGAAAATCCTAATTTGCAGATTCCTCTCTTTTTGCTTTTTACTTTTATTTATTTCTTCATGCTGGTTGGTAACTGGGGGATGATTATCTTAATCTGGTCAAACACCCAACTTCATACTCTGATGTATTTCTTCCTTAGCAACCTTTCTTTTTTGTGACATTTGCTATTCCACTGTCTTTGTTCCTACGATGCTAGTAAATTTTCTGTCAGAGCATAAATCTAGCACATTTTCTGGATGTGTTCTACAGAGTTTCTTTTTTGCAATGTATGTAACCACAGATGGTATACTTCTGTCTATGATGGCTTATGACCGCTATGTGGCAATTGCTAACCCCCTGTTGTATACAATTATTATGACCCAAAGAGTTTGTATTCAGATGGTACTTGCATTTTACTTGGGTGGGCTTATTAATTCCCTGGCACACATAATTAGGTTGCTCAAACTAGTCTTCTGTGGTCCTAACATTGTGAATCATTACTTCTGTGACATTTCCCCTCTTCTGAGGCTCTCTTACTCTGATGTTCACACCAAAGAAATGTTACTTTTGATCTTCTCTGGAGTCATTGCAATGTTCACCTTCATTATTATCATGGTCTCTTATATCTGTGTATTGCTATTCAAAGAATCCACTCAGCTGAGAGGAGGTTCAAATCATTCTCCACCTGTGCCTCCCAACTGACTGCTGTGACATTATTCTATGGGTCTGTGACCTTCAGTTACATCCAGCCAAGCTCTCAATATTCCCTGGAATAGGAGAAAGTCTCTGCTGTGTTTTTTACATTGGTGATTCCCTTGCTAAACCCCTGATATATAGCCTGAGGAATAAGGATGTGAAAGATGCAGCAAAAAGGACAATATGGTGGAAGAAAAGCCTCACTTGACTCAGTCATGTGTATCATCTTGCTAATTTAACTTCAACTTGCAGAGAGATCAGAGACTTTCTTTTAAATTATATCTGTATCATATTTAGCACAAAGAAATATAATCACAACATTCTCATGTAATCTGGGAAGGGAGTGATGAGTTTGATATAAAAATTAAAAACGAACATAGTTTTAACTCACTTTCATAGTTTCTGTAAGTTAGTAATTGTTCTTTTTTCCTCAAAAGCTAATAAATTATATTTTCTGACAAATTCATAGGCTATATTCTGAAAAAGTTCACTATGGATTTAAAAGAATTTGACATTGACTCAAATCAAAATAATACTATAGCAATAATAGGGATATAGCAAATGCATTAGTGATTCAAAGAAAACTTGAAATTTTTCTTTGGGTAATTTTCTTAGAATACAGTAATTATTTTTGTTCTAAAAATGCTGTCTTTCAAGGCCAAATGTATATCTTCTATTTTGTATTTAAACTTACATATCTAAATGGTATCCTAGATAAATTGTTTATAGAAAAACAAAATTCTCATTATTTAAAGTTTGCTCATTCTGCACACCTCTATTTAGCACTTTTATTGTGCAAGTTACTGTGTTAGTCAAACCTAAAGAGGTTTAGTTTGGAGCAAAAGCTGTTACAGATACAGGGAACAGAGAATTATGAGAAATAGGAAAACATATTTAAATACAAGGAAACATATGAATTCAACACTGGCATGTTATTTTTAAGCAAAAGTAGTAGAAAATAAGACTGACAAGTTACTTAGGACCATATGTGTGAATATCCTTTAATGTCAGGAAAACATGTTTACAGACTCCCTCACTGGCTAATAAGTCAAGCCCAAAATGAAAAGTAAATGGTATGCTTTAGGAAAAACAGTGTTTCATGATGGCACTGTTCTCAAGAGATTGAAAGGTAAGAGCAAGCTGACAAGTTGGGGAAACTTACTCTGAACATGTATAAAAATAATTACTTTTAGGCAGGTAAGAAGTGTTGTAGGCAAGTAATAGAGAGAAGGGGGCATATTTAAGGTTCATGAAAATCACCAACAGGACTTGGAAATCTGTTATATATTCATATATATAAGAAGAGAATGGATTTAAGATTACTGAAAGGTTTTTTTTTTTTTTTTTAAGATTTTATTTGTTTATTCATTTATCCCCCCCTTACTGCTTGTGCTCTCTGGGTCAGCTAACCACGCCGTGCGGGCGGGCTTGCCTTCACCAGGAGGCCCCGGGAACCGAACCTGGGGCCTCCCATATGGTAAACGGGAGCCCTACTGATTGAGCCACAGCCGCTTCCCTACTGAAAGGTTTTGAACCTGTCTGTCAATAGTAAGAAAACCTAGTTAAGAGAAAAAGTGAGATGTAACAGTCTGAGTGCCATTAGAATTTTTGAAAGAAGATCTTTCTGGAAAGTTCATATAGCAAAGAACAAAGCCTGAGAATTGGGAAATTTCCTGGAGTGTTCAAGAAACAGCAAAAAAGCTAGAAACTGGAGGAAAAAGTGGGAGGAGAAATGTAGCAGGAGATGTTGTTAGAGATAAAAGGGGGCCTGATCACCAGGGATATAACAAAAACCTGTAGAGACTTTTGCTCTGAGTGTAGAAAAAGGCAAAGTGGATCAGATAGATAGATGAGTGCCATGATCCAATTTACAAATTAAAAAATCACTCTGGCTGTTGTTCTGATAATACATATACCATAGAATGACAAGCTAGGAAAGAGGCTAGGAAATGATTTGGTTAAGAGTTGATTGTCAAATTTGTTTTAGTGTAATGAATGTCAAGTTTAAAACACTTTTGTATTTAAATTGGTGTGCTCATCTCAACATTCTTTATTAATAAAATGTATTTCAGTGTCAAAAAAAAAAAAAAAGAGTTGATGGATGGTATGTTAGATGACAGTTGTCACATCAAAAGTGGTGAAAGATGCACATATGGGATACATTTTGATTGTAGGAAAAGAGAGTAATCAAAATTCACTCTAAAGTTTCTTTAAATACAAAAAAATAAAAATAAAATCCAACAAACTAAAAAATATGTATTATTTTCAAGTGCATATACAATATTTAGAAAGATGACCATGTGATGAAAGGAAAAACAAGTCTGAATACATATAAAAGGATGGTGCATATCACTTTTAAACTGTGGGCAGGCCACTTCCCAAAGTGATTTTTTTTTTTCATTTGTAAGGAGAGAATAATTATACCTTCCTCAAAGTTTCATAGATAGATAGGTAAATGTTATAGTTAGATTAGATAGATAGACAGATACATACATATATAGATAAAGATAGACAGGCATAAATGCAGATTTATTGAAAGGGAGAGAGGTGTTTAGATTGTAATATATATATATATATATATATATATATATACACAATATATATACAAATATTAATTGAATTGTAGAGTAACTTAAGCACAAAGCTTGTTTTACACACAGGAAATTTATGAGTCTTGGGAAGTGTAGGGGAGTGGGGAGGGTTGTAAGAAGCTATTCCAGAACCACAAAGGCAGAGTGAAATCTCCTGCAGTTCTGCTGTACTTAGAAGATAAACTCCTGTTAGAGGAAAGGACCAAGATCAAATGTTATGCAAGTCTCCTCTTTAATACATTGCCCAATTTTGACCCTTCTGCAAGCCAGGACACTAAGAGTCAGTTTTTTCCATAAAAAACTCAAGGACCACTCTAGAAGCTGAGGCTCAGCTAGAAAGGCAGAGTAGAATTTCTTCATTCTAGGTTCTGGGTTGATAAATGCCACCAAGTGGCAAGTCTTGCATGGAACACAAAACCAGAACCCCCTCAAGATATTTTCTAGATGTTGAAGATGTATAGGATAGGAAGCTTTATTCACAGCTCCAGAGTTGAAACTGAATCTCCTGCAATGTTAAAGGGATGAAGGCGGGGGTGGGGGGGTGGGGAGAGAATGAGAACATCAGATTATCAACCAAAATGCTGGAAAGTTCACATGCCATTACCAGGTCCAAGCCAGGAGAAAAATGAAGTCTAACTAACTCCCAACCCATTCAGTTCTAGCTCAATTAAAAATTGATTTATCATGACGAGTCCCCAACCACTTCACCATGATGGAAATTAATTTCATCTTTATTTTCTAAGATGGTTTTTTACACATGCAAAGAACTGGAGAGTATAACCAAAAGGTAAAATTCAAGGAGGACCACAGAATATCTACATATTGGAGTTAGAAAATGAATTCCAAAACTACTATGATTAATATGTTAAATTAAAAAGCTAGAAATATTTTAAGAGAATTAAATGAATAAAATTGTAATAAAATGGCATACTATAGCAAAAAAAGAAAAAAGAAAACAAAATAAAAAACTGCAATATCTGAAAATAAGAACTCATTGGAATGGTTTAAGAACAGATCAAAGTAGAAGACAGGATTGATAAACTCAAGCACACATCAGCATTGTTGATCTAACTGAAGCACAGAAGAAAAAATATATAGAAAGATGTAAGAATATAAGAGACATGCAGGACCCAATGAAATGGTATAAATTACATGGAGTCCCAGAAAAGATGATAAAGGACAGAATAAATATTTTAAGATAAAGTGGTGAAAATATTCCAAAACTAATATGAGGCTTCAGAAAACATATTCAAAAGGTGAGAAGATCCCAATGAAAGAAAAAAAAAAAAAAAAAAAGAAATTCATGCCTAGGCAGATGATGATCAAATCAGCGTCATTAAGATTATTTCAAAAATTTCAAATAAATTATTAAGAAGTGTGAAAATGGAATAGCATCTTAAAAGTCTGAAAGGAATAAAAGTGCTTACTCAAAATTCTATCCTGGAGGAAAAAAAAAATTAATTATACAAGTTTAAAAAAAGACATTATGAACAAAAAGAAACTAATTGATTCTATTACGAGGAGATCATGTAATAAAAAATACCTAATGAAAAAAGCTGAAGGAAATTATCTCAGACAGAGAAAGAGTTTGAATGCAGAAAAATGCCCACAAAGCTACAAGGGTAAATATGTGCAAATTAGTAAAGGATATAGACTGATTAAAGCAACACCAAAAATTATTTCTAAGGGTATTGTAACATATGGAGAAGTAAAACATAAGACAGAAAGAACGAAAAGGATAAAAGTGTGTTTGTGAATTAAACTTCTGTAATTTTCTAACTGTGTTGAACATGGTAAAAGTGTTGATTTTAAAGAGCTTCTAATAAGTTAAAATATGTATATTGCATGTCTAGTGTTACCTATAATAGACCCAATAAAAATATGTAAATAAAAATATAATAAAGGAAAGAAATTTAGTAATACACTGTTGATTAATTCAAGATTATGCAGAAAGGAAGAAAACAGTTCAGAAGGGAGAACATAAATTAAATATGGAGATGGAAATGTTATTTGTAAATAAGCTATGACAATCACAACCCCCCATTTTGTTTTTATCAGATAGTTCAACCTCAATATTATCAATCTCAGTATTATTGACATTTTTGACTAGATAATTGCCATGACACTGACCTGTGCATTGTAGGATGCTTAGCAATAAATGCCAGAAGCACACCCTGTTTCTTGTTGTGATAATAAAAATGTCTTCAGGCACTGTAAAAAGTACTGTATTGGCAAAATTGTCCCAATTGAAAAACACTGGACTATATTAAGAAAATAAACAACTACAAAAGGGAAACCCCAAATATATGTTGTTTATGATATACAAGAACACAGACTGAAAATAAAAAGATGGAAATAGACACAGCATTAAAATATGAGCTTAAAGGAAGCTATATAGCTATATTAATACCAGACAATTTAAAAATTAAGGAAAAACAAAAGAAGCAAATAAACATAAAATCACAACAAAATCAACCTTATTGAATTGACTGAAATGCATAGCAATATGGCCATCTATAGAAAACTCACTCTTTCAAATTAACATGAAACATTTGCAAATGTTTGATTATATATGATACCATAGAAAAATTTCAATAAATGAAACCTTACAGAGAATATTTCCTAATCACAGTAGAATTTAACTTAAAATAGACAACATAAATTCAAGTAATAAATCTCCAAATGCTTGGAAATTAAGCAACACACTTATTAAACAAACTGTGTTAGAAAAGATCGATCAAAATACACACACACACAAAAAAATACAGGTATTTTGAAATAAATCAAACTGAAAAATAACTGAAGAAATACGTAATAAAATAGCAGAAAAATAAAATAGACATAAAGTGTATAATGGCATGACAAGAATTATTTTTCCCTCAAATATAATTTTGCATGTAGAGAATCCAAACACATCTTAAAAAACGACGTTATAATAACTTGATTTAGCAAAGTTAATATGGAAATACCAAGTCTCTACATAGTGCCCAGAAAGGATTTGGAAAATAAAAATTTTAAAATATCTATTTAATAACATTAAAACAGACATCAAATAGCTAGCAATAAATCTAACAAATGATATGGAGCATATTTATACTAAAATCTATAAAATATTGCCAGTATGAATTATAGAAGCCATAGATAAGTAATGAGATATTTTAAATACATGAACTGGCAGGTATAATGTCATAAAATATAGTCTCTACAATTTGATCAATAAAATCAGTGAAATTCTAAATAAGATTTATAACATTCTTTGTATACATGGATATGTGTGTTTGTGTGTGAGTTTGTATGAGTGCGAAGAAAATGCCAAAATGACTTTATAATTTATTTGTATTTTCAATGACCTAGGGGAGCTAAGATAATTTGAAGCGTGGGAACAAAGTTCACTGACTTATTCTACCAAATTTCAGGACTCAATATTCAGCTATAGCAATTAAAACAATATGATAGTTCATGGGCAGACAAATTAACGCATGCAAAAGAATGAGAAATCCAACAGTATATCCACACATATAAATCTACTTGTTATACATTGGAGTCACTGATTCAGAAGGAAAAAATGTTTTTTTCAATAAATCGTGCTAGAATAAATGGATATACATATGGAAAAAAACAAATGAAATTTTCCTTTTAACTCATACCATACAAAAGATTGATTGAAGATGTCTCATAAACATAAATGAGAAGGAAAAAGAATGAAGTTCTGAGAATAAATATAAGACACTTCAAGGTCTTCATGAGCTTGGGTTGGAAAAGATTTGATCATTAGACCATACAAATGCTAAATATAAGATTAATGGAAGAACTGGCCTTTGTTAAAGTTGAAGATGTCTGTCCATGAAAATATATCATGAAAAAATAAAAAGGCTAGCCACTGAATATGGAAGGAAATTTAAACAATATGTATATTTGACAAAATACTCATATCCAGAACCACTAAAATTCAATTGGTAAAAGATTAATGTGATGATTAAACATGCACAAAGTTAGAAGAGGTGGTTTCCATAGAAGGCCTTCAAAATAGCCAATAGGTATATAAATTTTTTTCAAGGTCAAAACTCATATGTTGCTGACAGGTTTAGGAAAATGTTATAACCACATTAGAAAACGGTTTGGCAGTAAGCTACATATATGCTTAAATTATAACAAAGGACTTCCATTTAAATACGAGTGCATAAATCCATCAAAACACATGAAAAAAATGCTCATAGCATTTTTATTCATAAACTCAAAACAACAAAATTGCTAGGATAATGAATAAATAAATTCTGGTATATTCATATAATGGAAGAATACACAGCATTAAAAAGAAAAAATTGATATACACAACTTTGATGAGGCTCACTAATGTTATACCCAGGAAAACAAATCTGGGGCAAAGACCCATAGACAGCAATATAAAAATAGGGTATCATGACTAAGGGGGCATACTCTAGAAACATAAGAATGGTTAATATTTGAAAATAAATCACTGTAGTATTAAATAATTATTGCAAAAACACATAAGCTAAGAGGAAGTAAATTTTCTTAGCATAACCTAACATATTCAAGATAAAAAAGTAATAATATTCTAATCATTCCTCCCCCTTCCCTTGGAAACTATAGTAACCACTAAGTTTCAATTTTTGAAGAATAAGGTTCATAGTTACATGCAATAATGTTGAGGGCTTGACATATTGTCTGTTTTCTTTTATTAGGTACTCCCTAAGTTCTCGAGAGATTCTTGCCCCTCTAATTGAGAACATAGGACTTACCAGGATGGAAGTTTGTTTAATATTTTGTTTATTGTGTGGTTCTCCACCCACTGAGATGATACACTATGACAAGGTGAACACTTTCATATTCATGCTCCAGGTGCACCCTAACCACCTCATCTTCCCACCTCAGATGCCCTGCAAAAGTAACTTCCCCTGCCATATTTGCCAAAATATATTCCCACCATTGTAGATTTAATCATAGGTATACAAATCCCCAGTGTTTACCTGTTCCTTCATCCAGACCAACCCCCAGTTCCATGGATAGTCTAACTCAAACCCTCATCCTACTCCCCCTCACATTCCAGCACCATCAACTCCAATCATATCACTGAACCATTATCACCCCATCCACTGCCCAACCACCCCCTTCTGCCCTATCATAGGTTTTATGAACAAGCAAAAGGGGGGAAAGCAACTATGGACTAAAATATACTTCTAACAATGGAAGAACTTGTAACATTGATATAAAGGCAATGACTACCAGAGTTTCTGAGGGGAGTGAGAAAGAAGAATTGGTGCAAAATGGGGCAATTTTGGGACATTGGAATTGGCCTGCATGACAGAGCAATGATGGATACAAACCATTTTACATTCTGTCAGAACCTATAAAATTGTGTGGTGCAAAGTGTAAACCACAATGTGAACTATAGACCATGGTCAGTAGCAATGCTTAAATATGTAACAAATATACCACACTAATGAAAGGTGTTGTTCATGGGGAAAAGTGTTGGAGGGGAAGAGGGTGGGGTATATGGGAATCCCTCTATACTTTCAATATACATTTATGTAATCTAAAGCTTCTTTCAAAATAAAATAAAAAAAAATATATAATAATGGCTGAATTCTTCTTAAATACTGACAAACTATGTAAAGCAAGCACTATGCAAGTTTTTGAAAAATTCCCCCCAAGACAAACCAGGATGCCTCCTATCTGTACTATCTGTTTCAACTTTGTATCAAAGTCCTAAAAAAGGCAAGGCAATAAAAAGAAATACAACACATTATATTTGAAGTGAGGAAAAAATTGTTATTATTTGCAGGTAATAAAATTTTCTATGTAGAAATCCAAAGTTTAGGACACTAAATGAATATAAGAAAGTTATTAGACAAATATATATACAAATATCAATTGTATTTCTAAATAACAGCAAAAAAACTGAAAATAGTATTTAAATGAACAATTAAATGTCATCAAAATACCAGGAATATTAAAAGTAAATTTTTGAAATAATATAGAAACTCCAAAGACAAAAATATCAAAGATCCAAATGAAATATGCACATTCAGGGATGGAAGGGCTCAATATGGCAAAGAAGTCAGTTAAGCTTAAATTTATTTATATATTTGATGCAATCCCTTCTAAAACCCAAAAGTATCTTCTGGGGAATGGGCTTTGCAAAGAACAATCAAACAATATCAAAGTAGAAAGGAATAGAAGTAGGTAGTCAAATGATATTGCCTTATAGTAATAAATGGTGTCTGACCAATTTCATATTTATAAATAGCATAGATATTGATGCCTATCATATACCTTACTATCTGTAAAAATAAATTCTAGGTATAAATAGAACAATTAAAATAAAATATAAATTAGACTACTTTAAATAAGAAAATTATTTTAAACAAGATGAAAAATTGCTGAAAATAAAAGAGAAAAATTATACATTGAACAATGTTAACATTTAAAAATCCACTTAAAGAGTCAAAAAGCAAGCTTTACAGAGAAAAGAGTTTACTATATACATAACTAACAAAAAGCTCATAACAAAAATTTATGAAGAACCCCTATTGACTATTAAAATGAAGAAAGGCAATCTGGTAGAAATGAGCAAAACAATTGAAAAGGCACATAAAAAAAATGGACATCAAAATACCTCCCACCAAAATAAGAAAAATAAAAAAATAAAAAAGAAAGCAAAGTTTGTCAACTCTTTTAATAATCTGGGAAATGCACAAGAAGATATCATTTCATACTCATCAAAAAGTCTAAAATTAAAAAGATGGTGAAGAATTAGAGAATTTAAAACTTTCATAAAACACTGATGGAAGTGTTAATTTGAACACTAACTTTGGGGAAAAAGTAACAACAGTATCTAATAAGACAGTGTATACAGAATACAGAGTCCCTACAATACATTTTCTAAAATGTGAATTTTTTTACATTTACAAGACCTTCAAGATACAGAAAAATATTATCCATACTCATAAAAAATCAACCCAGAAAAATAGGTAATAGTAACTGTCACTGAGACAGAAAAATATTTCTAATTAGCTATTATAAATCATATTTTCAAATAATGAAAACAAAACAAGCATAAATAAAGGAACACTTGGACTACTGGTTGACCAAGATATTGGCATAGGACACTCCTGGTTTCTGTATCCTCACAGAGTCTTTGAACAAGTAGCAAAAACTACAGAGCCATCTTCCCCAGAGCTGTGAATAAAAACAGAGGGCTGCAGTAACAGGTGCATGCTGAATCAAAAATACACAACTTATAATTGGTAGGATAAGCTCAAGGAACTTTTGCTAGCAATTCCCCAGTCCCCTTCCTGATATAGTATGGAGACAAGCTGTGCTTTCACTGAGAGTCCCTGTACCTGTTCCAGAGGAAGCAGAGGAATCTTTATGGGCATACTGTGCTACCACCTGAAAGGCTGAACTAGAACTCTCATCTCTGGTTCCCTATTCAAAAGTTGCCTGGCAGGCAGAAGCAGCTTAGAGACAGTGAAAGAAGTGTAGGACACAATAAGACACAATCAGATCCATCATAGCAGCCTGGAGCAAATGATTACTATGCAAGACATACAGTGGAGCACCTGGAGTGGTTCTGTTTCATAAGAATTAGAGAGGGCATTACAAACAGTGCAACCAGTAACATGCTCATAAAAGATAGATAAGAATTATGTATTTGCCTAAGACTGATATTCCCTGAAAGAAGGCTAAACTCTTAAAGAGAGCACCAGCCAACACCAAGACAATTTTTCATAAACTGTGAAGGCTATTTGTTGCCTTAGTTTCCTTGTTTTTTGTAAGCTCTTGACAATCAAGGAAATATTGGTCATATTATCACCTGGATATAAACTAAAAAAACACTTAGTTCAGGGACTAATTCCATAGTTAATACATTAAAGTATTAAAATATGTAGTGTGCAATGAAAATTTACAAGACAAAGAAAAAGGAAATAATGTCACATCCATTGGAGCAAGATAAAATTTCATATACAATCAACAAAGAATAACAGATTTGGGAGGTAAAGGATGAAATCTTTAAACAAATCAAAATAAAAAGTTTAAAGAACTAAAGGAAAAGACAGAAAACAACTAAAGTGTATCAGGAAAACAATAAAATAATAAAATGAGACTCTTAAAGATATATAAATTATAAAAGGAACCAAACCAAATACTGGAGTTAAAGACCACAATAACTAAAATTAAAAATTTCTTAGAGGGTTCAAAGAACAGATTGGAGTTGGCAGAAGAAAGAATCAGTAAATTAGAAGATAAGGCATTTGAAATGATTCAGTCTTAGGAGAAGAACAAAAAAAGAATGATAAAGCATAATGAATAGAGACTAAGACACCTGTGGGATATCATCAAGCATATCAATATACACAATATGGGGATCCCAAAAGGAGAATAGAAACAGAAAAGACATTCAGAATATTCAAAGAAATATTGGCAGAAAACCTTCCCAAATTTAATGATAGATTTGAATATCCACATTCATAGGCCCCAACAGACTCCAAACAATATAAACACAAGAAAACTCTGCCCAGTCACTTTGTAGTCAAACTGCTGAATATCAAGGGCAAAGAAGGAATTCTGAAAGCTGCAACAGAAAAATAGCATGCCATGTAAAAGGAGTCTTAATTATATAAAGTACCAATTTCTAATTAGATATCATGAGGCAAGACATTTGTGGGATGACATTTTTAAGGTGATGAAAGAAAAGAAGTGCCAAACAAAAAATTTATATCAAGTGAAATTGCCTAAAAAATGAGGCAGAGATTAAGACATTCTCAGTTAAACAAAAGCTGAGGGAAATATTCACCATTAGATCTGCCCTACAAGAAACGTTAAATGATGACATCAGATTAAAAGGGAAGGACAGTAGACAGCAGGTTAAATGGCATAAGGAAACAAAGATCTGTGGTAAATTTTCTAAAATACAAATGTATAAAAAATTAACAATTAATACATGGTTTGGTACATACAAAGCATAAAGATAGAATTTAGAAAAAAAGTTTTTATTTTTTAAATCCATGGAACTGCACTATATAAACAGTGAACCCTAAGTAAAGAAATAATTTTTAAATAGTAGAATTTTTTAAAGGTACAACAAAAAGGGGGTATAGGAAGAGTGTATGTGTATGCTATGAAGTTGAGTTGATATCAAATGAAATGTGATTTTAATAGATTTAGGGTATTAAATTTAAGACGGAGTGTATTAGTTTGCTTTTCTTTTACTTCATGTGTAAGATTAGGTCTCTGATTTGAGATATTTCTTCTTTCTAATGTAAGCATTTAGAGCTATAAGTTTTTCTCTCAGCACTGTCTTTACTACATCTCATTACTTTTGGTATGTTGTGTTTTCATTTTGATTTCCCTCAAGATATTTCACAATTCCCCTTTTGATTGAGTACCAGAAATCTGTTGGCTTTTATAAAGGGTATTTGTTTGGGGTAGAAGCTTACAGTTGCAAGGCCCTAAAGATTCCAACTCAAGGTTACTTAAGAGGTACTTTCTCACCCAAAGACGGTTGCCATGTATTGACAAAAGATGGCAGGTGATGTCTGCAAGGGTTCTGACTCCCTCTTTCCTCTTAAGGCTTCATGGTCCAGCTTCTTCTGATCTCAGCTGTAGGCTGGCATAAGGCTCGTCTCTCTTCCTAGGGCTTATTTCTCTCTGGGCTCAGTTGTTCTGGTCTCTTCACAAGGTCAGCTGTAGACTAACAGGCTCATCTCTCTTACCGGAGCTGCAGGATCCTGTCTAAAGAGCTGTCTCTCTTCCTCTGTGTTCTTCTTCTCTGTGTATCTACTTCTGTGTGAGAGTGTTTTATCAGCCCACCAAGGTGGTGGGAACTCAACACTGAATCACACTCTAATGATGTGGTTGAATCAAAGCCCTAATCTTAGCATAATTAAATAATTTATCATGCCCAGAGGAACCAGATCAGTTTACAAACATAATCAATATTTCTTTTGTAATTAATAAATAATATCAGACTGCCACATTCCATGTTCTGAATTCCAAAAAAAGAAATTAAAAATTCCAAAAACAAAACAAAACCTTCTATCAGTAGCAATGCCAAGTAAACAATCACATCACAATCAATTTATAGAATGAGAGTTTGTCTCGGAGCAAAGTCCTGTCTGGCTGTAGACCTCTGAAACTTACAAAACAATTTATCTGCTTTCAATATACAAAGAGATAGAAAAAGGATAAACATTTGCACTACCATAAAGGGAAATTTGGCAGGAAACATGAGCCACAGGTCCCCTAGAGTTCCATAAACCTTCAGGGCAAATTTCATTAGATTTCAAAGTCTGAGAGTATTTCACAAGATCATGGTTCCTTCTCCCTGGTGCCAATGGGGACTCACCCTTTCCACAGGCTTACCAAATGGCCATTTTATTGGTACCATCCTCATCAAACATCTGGGTGGCAACCAAGCACCAGAACTCACCCTCCAAGAATGTTGTGGTTATGTCCACTACTTCTCTGATATCTGGGATGCAGTCTCAGCCCCCATAGTACAGTAAGGTGATAGTAACATTATCCTTAATCTCTGCCAACCCTCTCAAAGCAATGAATTGGCAACCTGGTATTCTTTAATTTATAGGGAGAAGCCCCCCACATCTCTCAGACCTTTGGGGTGAAGACTTTACTCTCCCCAACCCTTGGGGAATTTACTCCACCTATGCTGGGATGGCAAAACTCTCCCTGAACAGCTTGCTGGAACATCTACCCTTTTCAAATGCTGGGAAAAGTCACCCTCTCATGGGTGGGGTCCTTATCTTGGCTCAAGGAGAGGTCTTAATTCTAGATATCAGCTTCAATAGTTTTCCTCTTAAAGCCATTTTCTATTCCATATCTCCCCTCTATGTTCCTTTTAGTCCATGCTGACAGTGATTTTGTTCATATAGTTCTCTCAAAAGCTTGTTGGTTTTGCATGCAGGAATCAGGGGTCCAAGCCATCAGACAGACTTTCCACAAGTCTTTCTTAGATAACTGCATTTTCAATCCTGATTTAGAAGTTCCAAATTTAGTTAAGTCCTCAAATGTGGTGCTGTCATCTGGGGGCTTGATTTCCAGAGGCTTGGAATTTCTGGAAACAGTTTCTGGTTTCTATGTGCCCAACAATTCAGTTCTCAGCTTATCTCTCTCATCTAGCATTGTACTGTAAGCTGCAAGGAGAAGCCAAGTAACATTCTCCAAGTTTACTTTGGAAAGTTCTTCAGCTAAATGTCCATTTTGTTCACCATTTTCAAATTCTGCTCTCCATAAAACATCAGGAGTTAATCTTGCTAAGTTGTTTCTGACTTTCAAACACGGATCACCTTTCTTTCAGTATGCAATAATAGTTTCATCATTTACTTCTAAGGCCTCATAAAAACTTTCTTTAGTATCCATATTCCTACCAACAGTCTCTTCAGAGCACTCTATACATTTCTATCAAGCATCTCACAATTATTTCCTTCTAAGGCCGTATCAAAAATTACTTTACACTCCATATTACTACCAACAATCTCTTCAAAACAATCTAGGCCTTTTCTATCAAGAATCTCACAATTCTTCCAAAAAATACCCCTTAACCATTTATAAAACCATTCCAGGTTTTTGATATTTGCAAAAGCACTTTCCCCACTCCTCACTACCAAATTCTGTATTAGTCAGCCAAATGGGTGCTGCTGCAGAGTATCAGAAATTTGGTGGCTTTTATAAAGGGTATTTATGTGGGGTAAAACCTTACATTCACAAGGCCCTAAGGAGTCCCACTCAAAGTTACTTAAAAGGTACTCTCTTACCCAAACCCTGTTGCCATGCATTGATGCCAGATGGTGAGTGATGCCCATGAGGGATTAGCCTTCATCTTTCCTCTTAAGGCTCCATGGTCTTATCTTCTTCTGATCTCAGGGGTAGACTGGCATAAGGCTTATCTCTCTTCCCAGGGATGTTTCTTTCCTGGATAAGCTGCTCTCTTCTCTTCACAAGGTCAGCTGCAGAATATCAGTCTCATCTCTCTTCCTGGGGCCACAGGATCCTTCACGTGAAAGTCTTCTCTCGTACTCTGTGTTATTCTTCTCTGTGTGTCTACTTCCATGTGAGAGTCTGTTTTACCAGCCCACTAAGTGGGCAGGGAATCAAAGCTTAGTTGCACTCTGACATGATTGAATCAAAGCCCTAATTTTAACATAATTTAATCAGATGCCTCAGCTGAATCTAATGCAATCAAAGGGTTATCATGCCCAGAGGAATCAGACAAGTTTACAAACATAATCAATATTTCTTTTTGGAATTCATAAATAATACCAAAATGCCACACCCAGAGTAACCAACCAAAAAAATATATAACAAAAAGAAATGAAAAGGGACTGAAAATGGTTCACTACAAAAAAATCAAATAAATTTAAATGTAGGTAGTAATGGAATAAATAAGGGTAAACAAAAGTCTAAGACTGTTGAAGACCAAACAGCAAAAGTCAGCAGTAAGTCCTGAATTATCAATAGTTGCCTTATATATCAGTGGATTAAACTCTGCATTCAAAAACCAGGGATTGGCAGAATGGATAAAAAGAAATGTCTCAACTCTATGTTGTTTACAGGTGAGTCACTTTAAATTAACATATACAAGTAGGAAGAAATTGAAAGGATGGGAAATAATATATCATGAAAATAATATTTAAAAGAAGGTAAGAGTAGCAATACTAATAACAAATAAAATACACTTTAAATAACTTTTAAAAAGGAAAAAAAGAACAATATATTCTGACAATGAGTCAACTCAACAAGAAGACATAACAGTTTTATATATATATATATATATATATATGCAAATATAGACAGTTTTGAAAGAAGAAAGTGACTGTTCAATATCAATAATAGGGAACTTCACTACTCCACTTTTATTAATGGAGAATAACACATCTAGATAGAATATCAATAAGGAAATTGAAGACATTAACAATACTTTAAACCAACTTTAAACCAACTAAATCTAACAGATGTATAATAAAAAAAAAAAACATATCATCAGCCAACAGCAGAATACACATTCTTCTCTAGTGTACATTGGTCATTCTCCAGGAAATCCATATAAGAAGTCAAAAAAATACTCAGCAATTTTTAAAAAATTAAATATTATCATATATTTTTTTCTGACCAAAGTGGAATGAATCTAGAAATCATTACTGGAAACTCACAAATATGTGAAACTTTAACAATACACTCTAAAAAACAGTTGTTCAAAGGAGAAATCAAAAGGGAAATTATGAAATATTTTGAAGGAAATCAAAATGAAAACACAACATACCAAAAGTAATGAGATATAGCAAAGGCAGTG